>JAMXBD010002035.1:0-249787 GCA_024138025.1 Combretum micranthum
AATACCCCTATGAGTATTTCATACCATAACTAATTCCAAACCTTTCAAATAAAACTCTTTGAATTTGTGATTTCCGTGAAAAATGGAAATCCCAAATTAAAACGGCCATAACTTAGTCATTTTAACTCGGAATTTTGCAAATAAGCTATTGATTTCTATCTACTTTGAAAGATCTATCTATTTATGATGTTATTACTAAATTTTGAATACGTTTATGTTTTAGAATGTTCGTATCGAATCTGATTAGTAACTAGAATTTGAAATTCCAAAATTTGTTTTATGAAATTTGCATTTTTTCTAACAAGCAGATTATATGTACATGCAATATGATATGAGCTATCTACATGTAATTCCTTAATGATTTTTTTATTAAAAATAATTTTTAAAAAACTTACACCTTGTAATAATGTCATGAATATTTGTTTGAGAAAATTAGCTTTATTCCTTTGAAAATCATGCATATTTTCACTAGGATAGAGTCTTGATGACTTATATACTTAATACCTTCATTATCTTAACAAAATCTTTCATTTAAAGGTTGGAAAATAGGTGTTTAAGTGTGGGTTTTGCCAAGTGACGAATTTTGCACAATTTTTGGAAATGAAAATGTTATTTGATCTTAGTTGGAAAACTTTTTCTTTGTTTTATGTTTTCTACTTTGATAAAACACATTTACTCTTATAAAAATCAAGTCTTTAATACATCTATAGTCTAAGGCCTCTATTCTCAATACTCATTTCGACTTTTGGAAATGGGTGTTTAAATAGGGATCATTTTTAGATCCGAATTTTAGGAAATTAATTTTTAGATTGTTTCTTGAGGAAAACTCATTTAATCTTTCTAATATAAATCCTAATCGAACCTATTCCTTAAGGCTTCCATTCCTTTAATAAGATTCTTGTTTTAGAATTGAAAAATATGTGTTTTCTTGGCATTTCACCCTAATTACGAATTTCTACATTTTTGTTGGAGTTGAATCCTAGATCTAACTTAACTTTTGTAATCATTTTCTTGTTTTGAAAATTTCTCTTAGTAAAACCATGATCAACTTATAAAAATCACTACTTGAAGATATCCATTACCTAAGCCCTTCATTTTACATATAAAACTTTCATTTTGAAGTTGGAAAATATGTTTTTTAAATGGGTCTTTCTCAAGATCCGAATTTTAAAATTAACTTTTTGATAGAAACAAAATGGATCTTGAGTTTTGATCAACACTTTCCTTAAGAATAACATATAGCAAGTCTTTTATGCATGTAAAACAAATAGCTATGTTATTTCAACTACTCTAAACAAGTAGATCTACTATACTACTTATGCTATGAATGTAAATACATTATGAAAATATGTAGATGAGAATAGAAATGAAAAAAATAAGCTCAAAGTTTCCATAAAAATAATAGATAGCAAATGATATAGCAAAATACTAGTATATCAACTCTAATAACAAGATCCACACATTGTGATGACAAGAATGTCATGTTTTAGTGTTTTCCACATCCCTAGCATAAAGCTCATGGGGATTTTTGTGGATCCACACATGTGTAACCTTGTCATTACATGTTTCTATAGTGGTAAGGTTAAGATCTATTACCTATTTAGTGTTTTGGAGAAGGAAACTTGAAGTAAAAAGAATTTATGTGTGTGTACTCTTCTTTTGACTATGAGGGGTGAGAAGGAGATAACTTTGAACAAAAGCAGTCTACTCATGTACTAATCTAATGGCAAGTTCCAGGATACAGAAATTTGTCTGTTTGCTCTCCTCCTCAAAGTGGAATCTAAATATTAAACAAGCAAGAAATGAGAAAGAGGGTGCTTGTTCTGGCTTTATTAGTAAGTAAAGGGTAAGATTCCCCGATGAGGATATGCTTTCACAACAGTCTCAATCAATATCAATAGGACTAGCAGGAAGAGGAATGAAAGAAGAAAAAGTGCCTACCCTGTAGTAAATAGAAGGCATAACATTAGGGTACTCCTACTATAGAAATTACCCGGGATGGAAGGCCTTAAGTAAGACTGTTTAGTTAAAGAGATTTAATTTATATTAGAAAAGCGCTTAGCAATACAATAGGAACAACTGGCTTACTTAAACAAAGAATTCCAAAAAGGACAGGGCCTCCATGGAAAGAAAGTCGTACTTTCTCGGAAGACATGACAGAAGGCATGAAAGGCCCCTAGGGTCGGGGATTTTCTTATGAGAAGAGAGGGTGGGTGTAAACCCCGGGAATTTTTCACATTAGTATCCGACTTCATAATATATTATATAAATTAGATAATAGATTTAGATTCTGAGTGAAGTCTAATAATAGGTTAATATTTAGATTTTTGGATGAATGAAAGATTTAGGAATCGAATAAAGAGATTCTTTAACCCTAGTTAATACCGAAAACGGGATCTTGTATCTTGAATAACTAATTCAAGATATGATCTAATATCTAGACCGAAACCTAGTATACTAATAGATTTAAATAGAAAATTGAATATAAAGATTAAATGATTGTTTTGATCTCGATAATGATTCAGAACTAGAATAATGAGTAGTAATGAGTTTATATTTAGATTTAAACCCTAATTTTGAGATTCCTAGTTAAATTTAAAAGCTACTAATAAGAATTTATGTTTAGTATCAAAACTAGAGATATAAACATAGTTTAATTTCTGTATGAAGCCCAATACTGAATAAATGACCATATACGCTTATACCTAGAAAACGGTGATCCAAAAATGAACCGTTAAGATTTTAAATACACAACGAAAATATAAACTGTTGAATAATTCAAAATCTAAACTTCAAATAAATAATCATCACGCTATTGTTCTAAACCGAGTTTTCTTAAGCTATCGGAGTCTAAAACAAAAATTGACCCAATGAGCTTAAGAAATCTAAATCGCGAGAGATAAAAATATATGAATAAATTAACTACGTATATATATAACCTAAATTTGTATTGTTTAGAAATCTAAGTGTTTTATATAACTTTATACTCATATTTTTACAAAAACTTCCAAATACTAGCTAATTTATACCCGTATAACTCGTATAATTAACTCAAAATTTAACTAAATATATATATATATAATATATCATGCGGCTGATTTCGGTAGGAATTTGGAGAAGAGAAGGAGCCGAAATTCTACAATAATTCACCCAAATTTGTCAAACAAAGTGACCCAAGGACCAATCATCATTTGACAGCTCAAATTGACAATTAATGAAGTGAAAATAACAGCCAAAATGAGATCAAACCGGAAGAAAAATCGGGGGAGAAGCAGCCATGACATCCTTCTTTCTCTCCTTCTATATATATGTAAACAAATGCATTAAAGAGTAAACAAACAAATATCATTACTACTCAAACCCTTAGCACGAATCCACTCCCAAAGAGCAATCAAAGCCAACCCAAAACAGAAAACAAATCGACCAAAACTATTGAGTTCGAATCAAAGGAAGAACAAAGCTTAAAACCCTAAAAAACGAGCTCAAAGGTAAGTTGACATAATTCAAAGGATTTTCGTTCGATTATATGAATTGCATCTGACTTAAAATCATCTTAGGAACATATTAAACACAAACACAAGCTTCGGATTACACTCAAAGAGCTCCAACGAGTAAAACTTCAAAACCCTAGTTTTACCTTTACAAAATCGAAATCCATATTTTATGTTTAAACGTGTTGAAAGTTGTATATATCCTTATATATGATGTATAAACTCTTAGAAGTAGTTTAAGTAAGTTTTTAACATATAAAAATCAAAGAAAAAGAATCGAACCGAGGAGGAAGATGATGAACAGTACAACACTGCCTCAAGGCCGACAGTGTAAACGATGTAGCCGGCGGCTTACATGGATAGGCCGGCGGCTTACAGGCGGCTTACACTCAAACAGAGGCTACGTAAAATAATTTTCACGTAAAATTCGACGTAAGCCGGCTACCTGGAGATCTACGCCGGCGGCGTAGGTCCGGCGTACGTTGAAAGCTGGCGGCCTTCAACCCGGTGCTTCGATGAAATTTTTTCTTCAAAATGATTTACACCGGCACCTGGGATTTAGGCCGGCGGCCTTGAGCCGGCTTACAGCTAAAATTTTTCCAACGAAAGCTTTTCTGACCTAAACCGAAATTAAATATATATATATATATGTATAATATATTTACTAAGTATGTATATATGTGTGTTATATAAATATGTATTAAATAGTGATGATAATACAAGTATTTAAATCTACTTAGTAATTATATCTAATAATTTTGAAACCCTAGAACTAAGAAAATATTTAGAGTAATTAGTCTAATATTTGTTTTAGCAAGATAAAATATATAAGAATGGAAATTGAAATAAGTTAATTTCTTGAGCAATGTGACTTCTAAAAATAACCAAATAATTATGTGAGATAAAAATAGGAAAAACCCGACGATACTAAATATTAATATCGAGTCTAGGACACTAATCACCTATAGGAATTTAGTTATATTGTATTGATGAATATTTGTTTTAAATAGGTGAATTTGACTCATTAGAAGATCTACCAGGGACTACTACGACTGAGTCGGTATGAGCAGGTGAGTAATTCAGTCATATTGTACTGGTTGTGGTTGTAAATAGTCAAATATGTAATGCAAGATAAACAATAGGTGTTTGTTGAAATTATGATATGATCTGATTGTATGATTGCTAAAATATCTTTATATACAAGCGATAACGCAATGGTTGGTGTTGTGCAGTAGTATATTGATAATTGTGTGTAATGTATGGTCACCCGAAATTGATTAAGAATTATGACTTAACCAAATAATATGGACATGCATTGCACGAATTGCATTATTGCATATATGGTTGTGACAGCCTGCTACGTATTAATATTTCGGATCTCTGTTTTTGCTTGGTTGATCCAATGTGTGAGTCTTCCAAGGTTCTCTTTGGTCTGGCGGTCCTATGAGGAACTAAAAGGCACCGAAGAACGTCGCCCGTAGAATCGCTTTGAAATGATTAATACTTAGGGAGTTTCTAAGGGATTGCAGGAGATGGTTTGTGGAAGCCACTATATTCAAAGTGATAACATTAAAACGAGAAATCGTTGATTCTCCTGTGTACTTAGTCTCTCCTGGGCAGGTGGGTCATTGAGTTTTTGTTCTTCAACCCATTAAAAAGAGGGCGTAAATCTTTTTCCTGTTTGGATTCTAGATCATCCAAACTTGTATCTGTGCATACGATTGAGTGCTTGCATTGCATATGATTTGTTAATAATTGTGTGATGTATGGTATGTCTGGTTATTCACTGAGCTGTGGTTTCGCTCATACTCCTATAGTCTTTTCAGGTTCACATTACGTCCCTGGTTAGTTACATCCAGGAATATGGCTCCGGTAAGGGCTTTGAAGCTAGAAGTCTACAGATCTATTTTAGTTTGATGGTTATGTACTATTAGAGTAGAATATTTAGTTGTATACTTCAATAGAGATATATGGTTTGTAATAGTTTATTATGGTTATTCACTAAATCATTTCTCTCATATATTTGTTATTTCTTATCAAGCAACTTAAAAGATCCTGTTGTTTTAAAAACCTGTCATTCCCTAAGGTAATCTAGTGATAATATTCAAGTGTAACTGTTTATTACTACTAGGGTACCCTCGGGGTGACAGTGGGGGGATGGGGGTGGGGGTAGGGTGTTGGGGTGTAAAGGGGTCATGGCAAAGGAGAGTGAAGAGGGAGAGAAAAAGCTTTCCAAATTTTGATTTGTGAGAAAAGAAAGAAAGAAAGTGAAAAAGTGAAAGGTGAAAAAAGATTATATAAGAAAATGAATTAGGGTTTTGTGTGATTATTTAATAGAAGAAAAACAAGACATATTGTGGCTAATAGGGTCACGCGCGGGGTGGGGTGGTGGTGGTAAGGGAAAGTTTTACGCTGCTTTGAGAGAGAGGGGAGGAAAGGGAAGTGTTTTGATTTTTTTTGTGTAATAACTTTCAAACTTAATGAGTAGTTTGTGTACAAAATATATTAGAAAGTTAAATTTGTAAGGAAATGATGTAAAATTATAAGAATATGTTGTAAGGATGTATAAATAGGGTATGGATGGTTGTACTTGATGAATAGTGTAAAAGAAAACAAAAAGTTGATTAGACACTTAAATTACCGATAGTAATGAAAATATGATAAAAGAGTTAAAACTGTAACTTTTATAACATTATATAACTGAAATATTTAGAAATATTATGAAATTGCGAATCTAATGGTACTAATATCATATATTTAATATCTCAAGCCCCAAGACATGCTTTTCGAGACTTTTATCCGATCGAGCTTGAAATAGGTCGAAAATTCACTAATCGGATATTGTTTAGCATTCTAATAAATACAAGCTAATCTACACTTCCTACTCATATTTCAACTTCTCGGTTTGAGAAACCGAGATTGCCGGATCTAAACTTCTAGGATTTTCTGAGATTCTGT
The DNA here is from genome assembly GCA_024138025.1 of Combretum micranthum. Classification (NCBI taxonomy): domain Eukaryota; kingdom Viridiplantae; phylum Streptophyta; class Magnoliopsida; order Myrtales; family Combretaceae; genus Combretum; species Combretum micranthum. Next base: position 6,450 of record JAMXBD010002035.1, read on the forward strand.
TTACTTAGGGTTTCCTATTGACTTTCCGATTTAGAGTCTTACTTTGGAGTTAGCTCGTTTTTATTCTTTCGGGGTTTCCTTCTTGATATTGCTGGACATAGGATTTCTAGGTTTGATTGGTCCAGAGATATTCTTTTTGGATTTCGATTTTCGGTTTTATGTCCTTCTCGAAATCGAACTCAGGTTTACTAAGAAAATGAGGGTTTACAATATGTATCAAGTCGTGTCTCTCTTTATGATTTTTAACAAAAGGAGATTGGTAACAAAGATGATATATACACGGTCTTGTGTTCTATGTTCCTCCCTGTGAATTTTTGAAACTATGCTTAGAAAAGCACACAAAGAGAAATATGAGGTTGTGTTCCCCCTATTAACCTCCTTGTATTACCCCTGTACATCCCGTGGACTTTTTTTATGACCTATTTTCTCTACCTAAGTGATATCCAACCATATACTTATTCACTAGTTTATGTACATTATAACACATCCAAATTCATCTTTTTCTTGGCTCAAAATAACTAGGATTCGTTAAACTCTTTCCTTCATGATTTAGGACCAAAAGTGATAAGAATGTTATGAGAGTTTAAGTTAAAAATTTAGAAGTTATTGAACAGCTTATGTATATGTCATTCATGTGGTAGATATTGGTTTTGGAATAAAATGACTTCCAGATATGTTTATACCTTGTAACAAAGTAGGATAGAGAGTGACAGGAATGTTATAGGGGATTAAGTTAAACATTTAGAAGTTTCTATACAACTTATGTATATGTAATTCATGTGGTAGATACTGGTTTGCTAATTGAACAACTTCTAGTATGTGTATACCTTGTTGCTTATGTCTGTTTAGGGTAGAAAATTAAATGAACTAAATAATTATCAGACTAAATAAACGTGTTTGTTGCTCGTGTGTGACTGCTAGTAATAGGTGGAGAGTATGCATGCTATTATCGCAGTAACCTAATGATCCACGTGTAGCATTGTCCGAGAGTGGAATTGCACATGGAAATGATCTCGGTAGATCTAGGTATTCTGGTTTCAAGAGTATTGGGGAGTTCCTAATATTCAAGTTTTAAACTCTTAGATGTTAGGGAGTACCTAACATCATACCTATGCATGTAATTATTTTTATATGTTGTGGAATACTGAGTTATCCCTATGTTGATTGCATGACTTAAACCAAAGATAATAAAATGTTAGTTGTTGCATTAGTAGTGGATTTGCATGTCAATGTGTGCTTGTTAAATCATGTGTGTGTATTTGTGGTATACCGTATTGGGCCCTAACTCAATGTTTTTTTTCTAGGTGTAGGTGCTATCTCTGTAAAGTTTGGCTTATCTAGTTAGAGTATTGTTATGGAATATGAGAAAGCCGATAGTTCCAAAGATCATCTTGCTGATAAGATTCTTATTAAATAATTTATGTATTGCCACTAGTGTACTAATTTTCCATTTTTTTTATAAGAAGTGTATCATGTGTAGTATTATTAATTGTAAAGCATCCTTGGGAGTGGGAATTAGATTCATAATTGTTCAATCGTGGTTTATAGCAGGATTCTAAGTCTTTATCTGTCTTTATCTTATAGAGACATGTGATAGGTTGAAAAAATGTCTTTTCAAAATTAAAAGACACAACGGTTTAAAAGTACCCGAAAAAACACAACGATTGGTAATTAAAATTTTAAACGCTCAAAAGACCCGTATTCCTTTGAATCGGGCAAAGACATATGACTACACGTGCAGGGGGGGAATCGACGAATTTACACTAGCTTGATCTAGGCTTTGTGTGCGCGAGCCCATGCCTTTCCACCAACTCTTTACAAGCCCACTAAGAGAAAGAGGTTTATAAACAAGGACAATAAGTAAAATCTAAGGAATGTGGGACTTGTTCCTTTTGAAATATATAATACACAACAACATGAAGAGTAGAGGGCTGTGAACTCGAATTGAACATTATACAGCGAAATACATCCTTTTCCCGTAATGGAGTAGTAAGCAGGTAGTGGAATATAATTTACACATTGACTGAAACCTACATCATCTAACTTCTGACCAGGATATGCTATTAAATAAAAGTAGTTGGGAAACAAAGGAAGGTATTCCTGTCAATTGAGCAAAGTTGCGGAAAAGTATGCAAGATTCAGGTTTGTGAATTTAATTATGAAAGTGAGATCAAGAAATTGTACAAAATTTTTCTATCCACTTTGCACTTCTCCATTGTTTTCATAGAACATCAGCAGAAGTGGCCACAACTAATGATTTCTCTTCAATTTCATGCCTTCTCAAGCACTGTAACTTACCATTTCAAACCCAATTAATTGGTTAGAAATTTGCTAATCCTCGACCAATTTCGATGGCTGACAATAGCACTGTAAATGAACATTTTAAACCCAATTAATGGGTTAGAAATTTGCTAATCCTCGACCAATTGCGATGGCTGACAATAGCACTGTAACTGAATATTTCATACATAATATATGCTAATTGTATATTTACTACTTCAAAGAAAGATGGCATATAATATGATATAATAGATAGAATGTACCATATAGATTACATTATGAGCAAAGAAGAATGCACTAAATTCCATCCCAGTCCGAACTGAATTTAGAGTTCAAACCAATAAAACTAATAAGACTCCCTATTTTGCTGAGGGTCAACCAAACATTTGGCAGATGATCAAATTGTCTTGTTGGAGAATGGGAATTATAGCAGTACAATATAACAGTCCCCTAGATACGAAGCATACTTTACTTGGTCCTATTCTCATGCAAAGAACCAATGAGATGGAAACGACATTTTCTATGCATTTTTTTTTACACACTTTTGTTGACTCATTAACCACATTTTCTTGGTCTTTGTCTTTTAAGCCTACAATGCATGGCGAAATATTAAACAAAAGCTTTGAACCCACATTACTTAGAGCAAACAACAATATCTACATGTAATTGTAATGTAAGAATGACTAAAAGACAGTTAGTTGTCTATAATTCGAATGCATGAGAAGAGTAGTTTTAGAGTTTTCTTATTGTCGAGCCTGGATTTTTTGAATATGGTCTGAATTCTTTCAATTCGATTGTATCATACCCTAACCTATTTTATACAAACCTTCGACTAGGAATCAAAAGAAATTTAATTTTTGAAAACATTTGGAGTCACCACCCGACTATACCGAGGAAGAATTGTAAGTTAAGATCAATGAGTTGGTCAGTTTTAACTTAGCTACTGATCTACGAAAATTAATTTTAAAAAGAAACAAATTTTCATAGATCCAGAGGCTATCCTATTAAAAGCTAAACAATTACCACTTGAAATTCTTAAACTAAAGTCTATTCCTTTTTAATGCTAAAAAGATTTATCAAATTTACAAACCATTGCATTTACAATTTCATTCACAAATCAGAGACAGAATCATTTAGTATTTACAACTAACTAATCAGTTCAATATTTACAAAGAATGTGATGGAAAAAAATGAGTTTTTTCAAATTTTATGTTGCCCTGGAGGTGTTTACGTACCTGCTAATTAAGATCAGACAATACGTAGTTCTTTTTGGCAAAAACTATAGTTTGTTGGTTACTTTTAAACTTTTTTTTTACTCTTTTTTACTTTAAGTTTATTAATTTTTATGACTTTAGTAAAAGTTTATTTTTAATAGTGTCATTCCTATAAATAGCCAGTATTACTATTACTTTTTTTTTTTGGAAAAAATAGATTTTTCTGTGTGTCAAAAAGATTTTTTTTATTTATTATTAGTAACATGCATATATCTCATTTAAAATGTTTGTAACTTTTATTTAAAGTTATTTATTTTCTTTATTTTTATTTATTTTTCTTTTCTTCTTTTTCTCTTTATTATTTCTTTTCTTCAAAACCTATATTTTGCCTAATAATACCTATCAATTTCTTTCTATTTTATCCATCTTCTTATTATTATAAGTAACATTTAAGGAATTTATTGTGGTATAAAATTTTATAATATGTTAATTATAGTATGTATATTTAAATGTTGGTTGTTGTTTCCAATTTTCGGATTATCAATAATCGAAAAACAACTAACTTTCATATTTTAATTTCACATTTAAATTATATATTTTGGAAGGGGGCGGGGGAGGGGCAGGGTATGGGGTTTTCATTCTTATATCTCATTTTCAAATTTTCTTTTAAATTTAATCTTTTGTGATTGTCTTCTTATATTATTTCACATATCAATTACTGAAAAAACCATGAACATTAAATTTATTTGTAATTTATATAATCAATATTGTCTAATTTATAAAAACTATCATATAGATATCAAATATATTTTATATGATTCAATTTAAATAGTAACTTATATTATAAATTACAAATGAAAATAATAAATATATATATATACCACATACAATTTATTATATGTATAGTTCACAATAATGACACACTTAGACCATGATTTTTTTTTTTTTTTGGCCCACACTTATAACATGATTGATGATATGTGCTATGCATTAATATCTCTGTATTGTAGTATTTTTAATAAAATTTGTGCCATGCCTTCTTTTATATAGTATGATTAAGACACTCAATAAATAAAATGCTATATGGTTTAATATACTTTTTCAATTAAATATATGTATAGTGACTTAATACATTATTTTTAGTTGTAATTTTTATTTATTTTTCATAGAAATTTAATAATTTAAATTGTGTTATGAAAAAAAAAGTAATGATTAATTCATTCTTCAAGTCGAAAAAAAGAGAGTAGGGAATTCCAATCACTTGCATACTAAAACAAATACTAAAAATAAAGAACCAAATAAATATTAAAAGGGAGTGGAGTCAATTAAAAAGAAAAGCTACGATACCGAAATATTTGATATGATTTAGGATTGCATGCCCCCTACCTTTTGATTCTGCATCAGTCCCTGCTCTTGAAGATACGTTAAGATCTAAATTTACATAATCATTAGGTTATTGAGGCAACTTATTAAGATATTGAGAAGAGTGCGTGTGTGTGTATATAATTCAATCAATAAACAAATTATATTCCACTACCTGCTTATTACTCCAATGCAAAACAGGGTTACATTTTGTTGTTCGATGTTTAATTCGAGCCCAAGCAAAACAAACCCGTTTTTGATAAATGATGTTCAACCGTATTGTGTAAATAAAATGAGATAGCGCTTTTTAATTTATCTAATCTTCTGCACTAACTTTATTTTTTATCTTTTTTTTTTCTTTTATATATTTTGAAGATTTGAGATCAAAGCCAAATTTAAGAGCATAGCTTTATAGTTTCATCTCATGTTTATCAGTTGTACTTGCACTATTTCTCAAAAAAATTTGTTTCACATGTAACCCAGAAGGATGTAAAGGTAAAAGTGTGATGGGGTCTTTAGTCGTTTATTACTTCTATACTAATCGAAGCATCTTTTATTATAAATTATTTATATATGAATTTCAATTCATCTTTTATTAGAAGTTTTGTCGACATTTTCTACAAAATAAGTTCAAAGACCTCCGCAATTCCATGTTGGATTATATCGCACCTGCATCTGTTCCGCTTCATCGGTTTGGACAATAACTTAATTTTGCTTTTTGGAAAGAAGACGTGGGTCAGTTATGACAAGTTGCAGAGGAATTTGCTAAGCCATTGGTTTTGTTTGAAAACAGCTTTTCACATTTGGCCATTTCTGCAGATTCCCAAGGAAGACTGCAATGTACAGAGGGAATTGTGGACAGACTCCTTGCTTTTACTTTCATAATTAAGTTCACAAACTTGCATATGGTAGACTTTTCAACGGCCATGAAAATTCATACGGTTTATTTGCGTGAGAATAGGACTCGGCACTAGGGGTGTCCAGATCAGTTAACCGGTTCGTGATCTTATTTTTTGAATCTAACTGTAATTATCGATTTTTAAATATCCCGATCCTTAATCGGTCTATTATAAACGATTAACCGTTTTATTCGGTTAATTTATTCGGTTTTCGATTTTTAACCATTTAACGTAATGGTTTCAACAAATTAAATTGATAATTTAAAAAAACCTTTTTTTTTTTAGCCTTTATCATAAAGTTTTTCTTTGAATTATTATATATATTACTAGAGCTAAAAAAAATGAAATTAAGGGAAAGGGAAAATACGGACCTTTGAATGTATCATTATCAATAAAGTCAAACTAAATCAATTACCATATTAACTCCATAAATCATAGGACAATAGTATTTTAATCAAAATCCAAAGAATATTAACGTAGGTAAATTATATGTATATGAAAATCATATGTATATATAAAAAATAATAATTATTTGTATATGTGAATTATATATAATATATTTATAAATACTGAAACGGTTAGCCGTTAACCATCGGTTTTTTATGGTTACAAACCGAAACCGAAACTGAAAACCGGAAAAAATAAAAGCCGTAATCCTAAACCGAAACCAATGGACTGGTTAACCATATTTTTCGGATTGGTTTTATGGTTTCAGTTTGATTTCTTGGTTTTATCGGTTTTTTTGCACACCCCTACTCGGCATTTCCCATCTATTTTCAGACCAAGAGAATTTATCTCCATAGAACTTGAAGGCTTGTGGGTTGACATCTTTGCAGGTATATCCATAGAAAAACTATTATTGGACATGTCAAGATAAGTGAGCTTGCTAAACTTGCTTGTCAGTTTGAGAAAATGTAGTTACACTTCATACTTCTGGTGGGTCAGTACTTTGGAGACAAATGGCACTTGATTTTGTTCCTTTTAAGGAAGACTTGGGCCAACCATCAGTGGACCAGCAATTTGCTAACCCATTAATTGGATTTGAAATCGATAGTTAAAGTGACTGAAAAAGATATGATGCAGAGGACAACTTCCTACTTTGTCCATTTCCATAGATTAGAGAGTTTATTGGAAAATATGAACCCGTTTGATAGGGCATGTGATAGATTAAGTCCAAGAAAATGCATGACAGAGTTAGTTACAAGTCAAAAACGCGTCGATAGAAAATGCTTTTTCCGTCTCAGTTGATTCATTGCATGGGAATAGATTGTTGTCCTCTGCTTCCTTGTAAATTCCATGGCTTCTTTGACGCAATGTACAATGTGAAATCAACCTAGGGTTTATCTAAAGATATTGATTCTCTTAAGAATACCGTCCTGTGATCTTCAAATACCTATTGATTTAATGAATAACTAGATAATTTGGGATCAAATATGAAATCCACACAAGAATTTGATAGTTAGAATAGAGAAGAAACACTCTCAAATAATTTCATTCAATAATATTCAAAAACTATCTAGAACAGCCTTAGGGTTTACAATATAAAGGAACAAAAGGAAACTCAAAAGTCTAAATAAAAAAATAATTCGAATAGACAAAAGCTGGCGGCTTTTACTCCTAGGCTGGTGGCGTACATCAATCAAGCCAGCGAAGTTTGAACAAATATAAGAGCATTCAAGAGCAAACAAAAGTTGATCACAAGCTGGTTGCGCAACAGTCAACGTTGGCGGCTTTTGGGTCAAGGCCGGCGGCTTAAATCGCAAGTGTATAATTTCGAAACTTTGACACTTCTCCAAATACTTGTTTGCTGTTGCTTCTGCTGCATCATCCTCCCCAGGGTGAACAAAATTCGCCTTCGAATTGTCTTCATCTGAATCATCACCACTGTATGGAATAAGATGCTTTACATTAAACACATTAGCTATCAGGATATGGCAAGGTAGTCGAAGCCCATAGGTGTTTGGATTAATCTTCTCAATGATCTCAAATGGACTAACCTTTCTAGTAGAAAGCTTTTATACTCACCCACAAGAAATCTATCATTGGTGAGAACACCCCAGACAAATCACCTACATCAAATTCTAAATGATGCCGCTTCCTGTCAACCAACTCTTTATCCAGGTTATTGCAAATGGTCTGATGAATCTCTTATAGATTGTGGAGAAAATCTGCTGCTTTGCCATGGTTTCTAGTGTGATCAGGAATCGTCAAAAGATCAAGAGGTCCCTTAGGAATGATGGAATAAACAATTTGGAAGGGGCTAAAACCTATGCTTCGGTTGACTAGATGATTGTGAGCAAACTCAGCTTGGCTTAACTTCTGATCCCAACTCTTTATGTTTTCTCCGACTAAACTCATCGGAAGATTACCCAATGATTTGTTTACCACCTCTATTTTACCATCTATCTTTAGATGGTAAGCACTGGTAAAGTTTTAACTAGGTGTTGACCATCTTCCATAGACTCCTCCAAAAATGGCTCAAAAATCTGGAATCCCTGTCAGACACAATAGAAGAAGGTAAACCATGCAATCTATATACCTCCCTAAAATATAACTGTGCCATACGCACAGCATCACTGTCCTCTTGCAAGTGATGAAGTGTACCATCTTGGAGAACCAATCTACCACCACATATATGGAATCATTACTGCTTTGTGTCTTAGGCAAACCTAGGATAAAATCCATGCTGACATCCACCCATGGCTAAGATGGCACAGGTAGAGGCAAATATAACCCCATTGGTAGTCGATCCCTTAGAGACTTGGCATACCCTATACTTTGTACAAATCTATCCACCTCCTTTCAAATTAAAGGCTAATAATAAGATGACTGGACTAGGTGAAGTGTTCTATCTCATCCCACATGCCCCTCACAAGGTAACTCTTGTATAATCTTAACCCTCAAGCTACAATCAGGTATGCAAAGCTGATTACCCTTAAATAAAAAACCATCTTGCAGCAGAAACTCAGTGTTCTTCCCATCTTAAATACGGATCAAAACACGAGAAAAGAATGGATTAGATTCATATAAAGTAGAGAATGAGTCAAAACCTGGTACCTCAATCTGCATTTTGCCCAATAGAGTCCTCCGCCTGCTTAAAACATCTGCAACACTATTTGTAGCCCAACTCTTGTGTTTCACAAAAAAGGGGAAACGCTTTAAATATGCTACCTATGAAGCATGCCTGGATGACACTTTATCCTAATTGTGAAGATGCTTTAAAGCTTCATGATCAGTATATAAAATGAACTCTTTATGGAATAAATAATTCTGCCAATGTTTAACTTCCTAAACCACAGCATAAATCTCAACATCATAAGTGTTGTATCTCAATTTTTCCCTAGTCAGCTTCTCATTATAATAGGCAATGGGCCTGCTATTTTGACTCAATACAGTGCCAATCCCCACTTTGGATGCATCCGAATGAAGTTCAAATGGCTTATGGAAGTTTGGAAGCACCAACATAGGGGCTGAAATTAGATGCCTCTTAATGAGTTCAAAAGACTCTTCTTCACCCTCTAACGACTCGAACTTTCCTCCTTTCATATAATCAGCCAATGGAGCCATGATACTACTAAAGTGTGGAATAAACCGTCTATAAAAAGATGCTAAACCATGGAAGCTCCTCACCTCTGTAATGGAAGTAGGCCTGACCCATTGCCGAATGGCATCCACTTTAGATTGATCAACATGTAGGCCTGCATCGGAGATTACATAACCTAAGAAAAGTACTCTGGAAGTCATAAAAGTACACTGATGAACTCATATTTTACATATTTTTCAATGATCAAATCATATAAATTTGTTATAGATTTTGTAGAAAAACAAGTAGGAATTGTATTTCTTTATGTTAACATTGTTAAATCAGGTTAATAAAGACTTAAAGAACAAACTCAAGAATAATTGGATGAAGTTGCACAATTTTGAAGAAAAATGAACTCAACATCGGCATCAATATGTCTAACGCTACCAGCGTAGCCAATTAGTCTTCAATTGCAATGTACAAACACAGTCGGCCTTGAAGTAAAAAATTATACAGCTTTGAAGAAGAATTAATGTACACCGGCATTTGGAAGCCCAACGCCGTTGGTGTAGGGGCGCTGCTGCCTTAAAACAGTAACCAATTCCTTAAAGCGGCCATCAACATTGCCTACATTGAATAAAGGAGATGACAGCTTGTGTAATTGTAATCAACGCCGGCAATTCTTGAAAGTACACCACCAGTGTTAACGTAGCCTTCAAAGTGAATAGAAAGCAAATCCTTAACGCTAGCAACTACACTGCCAGTATAGGGAGAAAGAATTCACCAGTGTTATATTGCATTCATTGTACGCCCACTTTCTAGGAATTAAAGCCGCCAACATACAAGCCAGCATAGGACCATATCATAATGTAATACGCCCATGTATCAGGCTATGTAACCTTCAGAATAATTTCAATGTATTCAAACGTCGGCAAGATCCATTCTATGATGCTATCATAGAGCCGACGTAAGTTCAAGAGGTAGATTCAATTACACTAAACACTAGCCATATCTAAATCAATGCCACCACCGTAGATCTTGAAATTGCCGTCATACGTCTTTGGCATTTCACCTTCTACACGAAACTTTTTCTATAAAACAAATCTTCTAGGGAGATGAAAGCAGATATTTGAAAATCATTAGAAAAGAGAGAAAAAGAGAGTTTTAAATATGTTTGAGTTTGTTTCTTCTTTAGGGCACTAAACCTTAATGTTCTAGCAATATAGAGGCGATTAGAGTTTAGATACAATCAAGCAATGTCCACATTTGTGGGATTATGGATCTGGAGACATCATTTTATGGAAAGGAATCAATTTTAAGGTGTTTCCATCCCTGTTTTATTATATACATATATATATATATGCTTGATTGTATTTTGAGATGCTTGTTCATAGATTGTTATGAATATGCATGAATGGATTCGATGAATTCATTTATGAATCATGTTGATATTTATTTTGATTATTTGGGAATTTAGTTATCTTTGCTTATAATCTATTTAATATGTGCCTAATCAACATAAATTAGATGGATATGATTACAGATACTCGGGAGGGATTCGATGATCCATACAAGTAAAACTTAAGTTTTTGAAAAAAGAGTTATCATAGGGATATGCACGTCTGTGATGAAATTTTAGAATTCACTTATCTTAATGTAGTTAGAATTACAAATTTAGGTCACTTGGCGGTGCTTAGTGATGGAGTCGTGGCAAGAAGACCAAGGGTAGATCCAATTGTGATGCCACCTAGACCGGCTTCAAGGACCCAAGCTAAAAGATTCAAAGAAGCGATCAATGGGTTGATTTAGAAGATTCAAGAGGAAGAGCCACAATTTCAAATCATCCAGAATGAATCCAAGTTAATCAACATCATTAAGGCAAGCTCGGGAATGGATCAAAACAAGTTTGAAGCGAAATGGACCAAAGCTGGCAAGTAAGCTGCCAGCCTATCTTGGATTTCCATTGGCCTAAATGTAACAAAAGCCAGCATTGAAAACGAAGACGTTGAATGGCCTATGATGGGTTACTCAACGCTGCCAGACTTGAATCTTACGTCGGCAGCGTAGGGACTTAAGCCACCCGCCTTTATGCTGGCGTAGACTAGAAGTTGCTCTCTAATTTTAATTCCAATTTAAAGGCCACCAGCTTTTATGGTGAAACGATTTATTTTTATTATTTGTCTTTTGGTTTTCCTTCTTATGGTTATATAAACTCCTTTGGGTTGGATGAACAAGACAGATTATTTTGAATGAAAATTAAGGGTATTTCTCTTAGGTTCTTGAGGGTATTTCTCTTAGGTTCTTGAGTGAACTTTTTCTGAACTTATTGGATCTGATCCGTGGCGTTCAACCTTCGACTTATCAATCGATTTTTCCATATTCGATTGTGGCGTCTTCGCTGGATACCAAGGTTCTCGTCTCTCTATAGAAAATAGGTCGCGATCATTATACAAACACGAACGATCTTGGGATTGAAATCAAAAGAGATACAACACTTTGTACCCAGAGCTGCAATTCCAAATAAACCGGCTTATAGGAGCAATCCTAAGGAGACTAAGGAGCTTCAAAGGCAAGTTCAAGAGCTGATGGAAAAGGGGTACATGAGAGAGAGCATGAGTCCATGTGCAGTATCGGTAATTCTTGTGTCTAAGAAGGATGGATCATGGAAGATGTGTGTTGATTGTCGAGCCATCAGTAATATTACAATAAAGTATCGTCATCCCATCCCTCGCTTAGATGATATGTTGGATGAATTGCATAGCTCATGTGTGTTTTCTAAAATTGATTTAAAAAGCGGATATCATCATATTAGGATGAAGGAGAGTGATGAGTGAAAATCGCATTCAAAACAAAGTATGGTTTATATGAATGGCCAGTTAGTTATGCCCTTTGGCTTAACTAATGCACCAAGTATTTTCATGAGATTGATGAACCATATTTTGCATGCTTTCATTGGAAAGTTTGTGGTTATTTACTTTGATGATATTCTGATCTATAGCATGAATTTGGAAGACCATGTGAAACATTTGAAATCTGTTCTTGATGTGCTTTGAAAGGAGAGATTATTTGCTAACCTTAAAAAGTGTACCTTTTGCATAGATAGACTTGTATTTCTTGGCTTTGTTGTTAGTGCACAAGGAATACAAGTAGATGAAGAGAAGGTTCATGTTATCCAAGAGTGGCCTAGTCCAACTAATGTGAGTCAAGTAAGAAGTTTTCATGGACTAGCTAGCTTCTACAGGAGATTTGTGAAGGACTTTAGTAGTATTGCCGCACTAATCATTGAAGTTATCAAGAAGAATGTGGGCTTCAAATGGGGAGAAGATCAGGAGAAAGCTTTCAAGTTGACAAAAGGATAAGCTTACACATGCTCCTTTACTTGCTTTACCTGATTTTACTAAAACTTTTGAAATTGAGTGTGATGCTTCAGGTTTAGGGATTGGAGCAGTGCTAATGCAATAAGGACGACCCATTGCGTATTTTAGTGAAAAGCTAAGTAGGGCAGCCCTGAAGCACCCTACTTATGATAAGGAATTATATGCATTGGTTAGAGCCTTGGTAACCTGACAACATTACCTATGGCCAAAGGAATTTTTGATTCATAAGGATCATGAATACTTGAAGAATTTGAAGGGCCAACAGAAATTGAACAAGATGCATGCGCGTTAGATGGAGTATATCAAGACATTTCCCTATGTCATTCACTATAAGCAAGGAAAGGAAAATATTGTTGCTGATGCACTTTCCCGTAGGTAGGTCTTATTCTCAACACTTGATGCTTAGTTACTTGGATTTGAACATGTCAAAGAATTATATGCTATAGACCAAGATTTTGCTAAAACTTATGCAAATCGTGAAAAGACTGCATATGGAAAATTCTTTAGACATGATAGTTATTTGTTTAGAGAAGATAAGTTGTGTATTCCAGATTGTTCAATAAGGGAGTTGTTGGTGAGGGAAAGTCATAGTGGTGGATGGATGGATCATTTTGGGGTAGCAAAGACTTTAACTGTTTTGCAGGAACATTTTTATTGGCCCTAGATGAAAAGAGATATTAAGAGAATTTGTGAGAAGTGTATTACTTGCAGGAAAGCTAAATCTCGAGTACAACCACATGGTTTGTACACTCCATTACCTATTCCTAGTGAGCATTGGGTAGATCTTTCTATGGATTTTGTGCTAGGATTGCCTAGGAGTAAGAATGGTAGGGGTTCTGTATTTACTGTAATGGATCAGTTTTCTAAAATGGCACATTTTATTCCATGCAACAAAACCAATGATGCTTCTCATATTGCAGATTTGTTCTTTAGAGAGGTTATTCGACTTCATGGTATGCCTAGAACAATTGTGTCTGATAGAGATGCAAAGCTCTTAAGTTACTTCTGGAAGACCTTGTGGTGTAAGTTAAGAACTAAACTATTATTTTCTACAACTTGTCATCCACAATCTGATGGTCAAACTGAGGTAGTAAATAGGACTTTTTCTACTTTGTTGAGGGCTATCATGTGGAATTTGCGTATAACCGTACCATTCATTCTGCTACTATATATTCACCATTTGAGATTGTGTATGGTTTTAATCTACTAACTACGTTGGATTTGTTGCCTTTACCTGTTTCTGAATTTGTTAATTTAGATGGTAAAAAGAAGGTGGAGTTTGTTAAGCGAATTCATGAAAAGGCTAGGGTTAATATTGAAAGATGTACAAAATAGTATGCTAAGCAAGCTAACAAGGGACAAAGTCAGATGGTGTTTGAACCCGGTGATTGGGTTTGGCTATACATGCGTAAGGAAAGATTTCCTGAGCAAAGGCGTTCCAAGTTGCTTCCAAGAGGCGATGGTCCTTTTCAAGTCCTAGAGCGCATAATTGATAATGCTTACAAGCTTGATCTACCAGGTGAGTATACAGTAGGTGCTACTTTTAAAGTTTCTAATCTATGCCCTTTTGATGTGGGTGATGAAGATTTGAAGACAAATCCTTCTCAAGAGGAAGAGAATGATGGAGTCATGGCAAGAAAACCAAGGGTAGATCCAATTGTGATGCTACTTGGACCAGCTTCAAGGACCCAAGCTAAAAGATTCAAAGAAGCGATCAACGTGTTGATTCAAAAGATTCAAGAGGAGGAGACACAATTTCAAATCATCTAAAATGAATCCATGCTAATCAACATCATTAAGGCAAGCTCGGGAATGGATCAGAATAAGTTTGAAGCGAAATGGACCAAAGCTGGCAAGTAAGCTACCAGCCTATCTTGGATCGCCGTCGGCCTAAATGTGATGGAAGCTAGCATTGAAAATGAAGACGTCGGATGGCCTATGATGGGTTACTCAACACCATTGGCCTTGAATCTTACACTACCGATGTAGGGACTTAAGTAGCCGGCCTTTATGCCGACATAGACTAGAAGTTGCTCTCGGATTTTAATTCCAATTTAAAGGCCGCCAGCTTTTATGTTGAAATGATTTATTTTTATTATTTTTCTTTTGGTTTTCCTTTTTATGGTTATATAAACTCCTTTGAGTTTTATGAACAAGATAGATTTTTTTGAATGAAAATTGAGGGTATTTCTCTTAGGTTCTTGAGCGAACTTTTTCTGAACTTATCGGATCTGATCTGTAGTGTTCAACCTTCAACTTATCAATCGAACCTTCCATATTTGATTGTGGCATCTTCGTTGGATACCAAGGTTCTTGTCTCTCTATAGATAAGGGGTTGCGGTTACCATACAAACACGAATGATCTTGGGATTGAAATCAAACATATTAGTATCGGGTTACGTCGAAAGATTAGCGTAGTTCATATCACTTAGTTTGTAGTTTTAACTAGAATAGTATTTACGATGAGAGCAAATTACCATTAAACAATTATTCATAGACAAATTGCCTTAGCATGATAGTTTATGCTATGATAGGATTTTTGCTACTCCGAGAGGTGGGCAATTTCTAGTGAATTTGATTAAATAATCAACTTCAAATATAAATTTGAAGCATGAGTTATTTCAAATGAGAATATAAATGCATTATTCATATTTGTATCTGCATTTCCTAGACCTATATCCCTCGTTGTTGTTGCTAGAATATACGGTTTTAATCCTTAGCAATCATTTAATAGTTAATTATTAGTCAATCACCATAGAGTAATTAAAAATATGATATTTGATAGCTTAGATTAGGGTAAGATTCAAATTCTAGTAATTAGCTATATATCTCCCTATGGATACGACCTAGACTTACCAGATAATACTGCATTGTATCCAGGATTTTGCTGACCGGTTAAGTATTACACTTGTATCTCAAATTGAAAATCATTAGAATATAATAGGTGTTAATACTGCAGTTTCATATACTTCTAAGCTGATGCATAAAACTTTTCTCCGCGTAGAATAGTCAAAATCTCATGCAGGTGTTGCTGATGATGATCATGGCTAGCACTATAAACTAATATGTCATCGAAGTACACGACAACACACTTACCAATAAGCAACCTCAAAATCTGGTTCATCACTCGCATAAAGGTGCTAAGGGCATTTGATAGCCTAAATGGCATTACCAACCATTCATACAATCCTTCCTTGGTCTTGAAAGCAGTTTTCTATCACTCATCACTAACCTGGATGTGGATTTAATGATAACCACTCTTTAGATCCAACTTTGAAAACACCTTTACCCCGCTCAACTAATCAAGTAAATCATCCAGTCTAGGGATAGGAAATCTGTACTTGATCGTGATTTTGTTGATGGCGCGGTTGTCTACACACATTCATCAAGAACTATCTTTCTTAGGTATCAATAGGGCAAGAACAACACAGGGACTCAAACTCTCCCGAATAAACCCCTTCTCTAGTAAATCTTTTACCTATCTCCTCAGCTCTTCATGCTCTATAGGGCTCATTCTGTAGTGTGGCCTATTAGGAAGAGAAACACCAGGCTCAAGATCAATCTAATGTTGAATATCCCTGAGTGGTGGTAATCCGATAGGAAACTCCTCAGGAAATATATCCTGGAACTCTCTAATGAGGTCTGCTGCTTCCTTAGGAATTGCTGTATCCCTAACTAACTTTTTGCCCACTACAGTAAACACTACTGATGATTCTTGTAGCTCCTCTTTAAACTTGGCTAGAGACAACATTATAGTGTTGTCACCCTGTTTCACAGGTTTCAGCTCACCAACAACCTTGTTTGGCACAAGCATACTCCTGACCCCTTTAAATGTAAAGCTGTAGGTATTAGCCCTACCATCATAGGTCACACTTCTGTCAAATTGCCATGGTCTTCCCAATAGCAAGTGACAGGCATCCATGGCCACAACATCACACTAAATAGAATCTTTATACTTAGACCCAATAAAAAAAATGTAATGAAGGCACATTTTGAGACACTTACCTCCCACATTTCTTCAACCATACTAACTTGTAGGGCTTGGGTGCTACTCAGTCTG
Source organism: Combretum micranthum (assembly GCA_024138025.1). Lineage (NCBI taxonomy): Eukaryota > Viridiplantae > Streptophyta > Magnoliopsida > Myrtales > Combretaceae > Combretum > Combretum micranthum. The sequence continues at coordinate 23,165 of JAMXBD010002035.1, forward strand.
AATCCCTAGTTTTTGTTTAGCCTTTGTAGAGATGATATTCTCACAACTGCCTAAGTCAATCATGAATCTACATACCTTTCCCAAAATGTTACAGGTGGACTAAAAGATATTGGTCCTCAATTAATCTTCCTCAATAGCTTTGGGAGTCATACATGATCTCCTCATTACTAATGTCTCATGTCCATCCTCTTTTAAGAACTCCTCCTCCTCATACTCACTATCAAAAATAGGTTCACCATCCCCTCCAACTATAAGGACTTCCTCCTCTTCACCTGTTTCTTCATTTTCAACAAACAGTGTTGCTCTCTTCCTTGCCTTCCTGCATTCAGATTGCCTATGACTAGGCTCCCCACACTTAAGACACTTCAAACCACTACTACTAGGACCACTGAGGTTAGGCCTATTATTGTACCCAGCAGCAGTGTTTTCAAACACTCCACCACCAGCACGGTTCATTACTCCACCGCTTCTACCACTACCACTACCTGTCATACCACCACCAGAAAACCCGCTAATGGGCCGCTTCTACTATTTCTCAAGAATCAATGCTCGCTAATGTATAGTAAAGACACTAACTTGGTTAAACAAATTCACCATGTCTTGAATCTGCATCCTCAAGCCACCTATATATCTTGCTACTAATTGATCTTTAGTCTCATGAATTTCGTTCCTAACAACCAATTGGTAAAACTCATATGTGTATTCAGCCACTAACCTGCTACCTTGTGTTAGGTTTTGTAACCTCTGTCACATGATTCGTTGGAAGTTGGAAAGCAAAAATTTTGACCTCATATGCTTCTTCATCTTTTCCTAAGTAGTGACCTTTAGTTTACCTAATCTGAGTCATGTTAACTTCATCTATTGCCACCAACTGCACTTGTTTATCTTCTGGAACATTCTTAAAATCAAGAACTTCCTCTAAAGTAGCTAACTAATCTAGATTCTCTTCTGGTTGCATATTTCCTTGGAACTCAAGAACTTTTGTTCTCATACCTACCTCCCATCATCTCCTATCCTCCTCCATTACACAAACCTTACTATGCTTAAGTGGCAATCCTCCATACGAACCCCTTTCATCTACTGAAGACTTATCATCCTCTTCCTCATCAAGATCCAGAATAGGAACTATAAGTTGATCCATTATCCCATTAAACTGGCGTTTCATTGCACCCATTGTTCATCAACGATCTGTTCAATCCGTCGATCTAGGTCATCATGGTCATAGATCTAATCCATACATCACTGGTTTAGTTATCTACGAGGTGACATCATTAATCTAGGAACGAACGCAATTCTGATACCAATTGACGTTACGTACAACATGAAATCAACATAGGGTTTATCTCAAGACATTGATTCTCTCAAGAATACCATCCTGTGATCTTCAAATACCCATTGATTCAATGAATAACTAGGTAATTTGGCATCAAATATGAAATCCTTGGAATAAAGAGGAAACACTCTCAAATAATTTCATTTAATAATGTTAAAAAACTATCTAGAATAGCCTTAAGGTTTACAATATAATGGAACAAAAGGAAACTCAAAAGTCTAAATAAAAATAATAATTCGAATAGATAAAAGCCGAACCAAAGCTAGACAAAAGCCAACGGCTTTTATTCCTAAGCCGACGGTGTACATCAATCTAGCTGGTGGTGTTTGAACAAATATAAGAGCAATCAAGAGTAAACAAAAGCCTATCACAAGCTGGCTATGCAACAGTCAACGCTGGCAGCTTTTGGGTCAAGGTCAGCAACCTAAGTCACAAGTGTACAATTCCGAAGCTTCTTCCTCTCTATTCTTTGATACTTCTCCAAATACTTGTTTGTTGTTGCTTCTGTTGGATCATTCTCCTAGAAAGTTATTAGCCAAAAATGATTATATTTCAATAGGAGCTGCTCAACTAGTGAATATACGATTAGCTTACATTATGAACACGTATGTAGTTGAATTGTTATATTATCATAATATAACTTAATAATGCTTTCTAATTTATCAAATTTTTGGTATTAACTTTGATTTCCATTTTATTTTAAATATTTGCAACATTTCTTTAGAGCTTACCCAATTTTAATGGCTTTGAAAATTTTGTCCAAGTCTTTATTTCCTATATTTGCAATACCGCACGACAATTTTGGAATTACCTTCTCTATATCACCATCATCAAAAGCATATAAATTTATATCGTGCCTTTTGCAAAGAATGAACATCTACCAACTAAAAAGCATTCTTAGCCAATGCAATTAATGAAGGTTACATCCATATGATAAAGCTCAATACATTATAAGGTGTGGACTTTCATTCAAAATTGTATAGCAAGAAACATCTTTTAAGCAAGCACAAAAGTTGCAAACACTCTTGTTGGATTGATGTCTTTTGGAATAGAGTTTGCAGGTGATGCATGAGAAGGGTAAGAAATTGTTTAAATTACATGAATTGGACACAAAATTGTAAGAGAGATAACGGTTGGAATAAGTAAGCTTAAAATTGAATTAAAAACCCTCCTATGTTTATTAGCCTAATGGTGCTTAGGTTCTTTTCAAACCACTATACACTAATACTATGTTTGCTCCTTGAATTGATAATATGTAAAATCAACACTAAAAAGCCAATCTTTAATGAAAAAAGGTGCTGATTGACATAATCCCTCGCACAATAGTGTAGTTCCATTACCAATTAGAATTGAAGATTTTGGTGCAGGTGTCATAACTAAATTTAAATGCTTGACAATTCCACTTCGGATAAAGTTATGAGTACTTCCAGTATCTACTAGTACAAAAACTCTTTGTCCAGCAATATTTTCATAGAATTTGAGTGTTCTTTGGAATACAGTACCTACAAATGCATGATAACTAATCATACCATTCTCCACACATTCTTTTTAGCTAGATTCGTCCACATATACTTCGTCATATTCCATATCATCAACCGTTGCATCAAGTAAAAGCATTTTGCTTTACATTTATGATTCTTGTTATATTTCTCGTCAGAATGGAAACAAACCCTTGTTGCCTTTTTTGTTGAATTTCAGTAGGTGTCAACTTCTTGAATGGTAATATGGGTTTTGAAGTGTTTGGCTCAAGAAGGATTATTGTGAGAAAAATGAGTTTTGAAAATTGAAGAGGTTGTGTGTGTGGTTTAGTGTTTTGAATGGTTGGTTGATTTTGAAGAAAAAAATGGGTTTTGGTATATTGATCTTGAAACTTGCGCGCTCTCATGCATTTTAGTCAATGCTACTGCTTGCATGAAGTCCTTTAATTTATGTATTGCACTTCTCATTTTATATGACGTTAAAGAATTGATATAAAACATGAGAAGAAATGTTTCAGGTGAACCTACAATTTGCGTTGATAAAGCTTCGAATTTTGATTGATATTCCTCTTGACCTTGTTCGAGTTAATTTGGACAAGACACCCTGTATATCCTTATGAGGTCCAAATCTATGGACAATTGCTTTCTTGAAATTTCCTAAGAATTTAATTGCTTGTTAAGGTACATCCATTTATACTAATATTTTGCTTTCTCTTCCATAGTAAATGATATACCTTTGATTCTTTGCTCATTCGAAACTCCATGAAAATCAAAGAGTTAGTCAATTGTGAAAACCCATCCAAGAAGATCATTCCCATCAACTTAAGCACTTCTAATCTAATTCCCCTGATTAATTCTTCATCATGATTCTAATCCCCCTAACTTTTCAAAACATAAATGTAAGAATTGCCAAAAATATAAAATAAAATTCTAAATAACTTTAATAAAAAGTCGCAAAAGTCACTCCCGATTTTTCACAATTTAACAATATTCAAGTGTGAATAAATTTGATCATTATAATTAGAAAAATTAGAATCCTTACCAATAAAATTTACGAAATATAAATATAACTTTCATAACATTAAACAACTAATAATCAATGATAAAAAAATCGTTACTATAAACTTCAAGATCCTTTTATCTTAAGTTCAATTATTACAAAAAGGAAATTCTACACTCGTTAAATAATGATACAATAGTTTTCGGATCATCTTTAATATTTTAAAACCCTAAGCTAGCCCTAAAAAATTTTTATTATCAATAATTAAAATAAATAATTCTTAAAACAAGATTCCACAACGCAAATTGATAACTCAATAAGAAATCAATGTTGACCTTAGTTTTTAATTACAATAGAAGATGATCAATTTTTAGAACCTATTAATTATAAAAAGATAGTTTAAAGATGAAATGCTAGGATTACAAAATATGCAATAGAATAAAAAATAGATGAATATCTAAGAATCTAGACTCCAATTAAATATTTGGATTACATCAACATTTTATTTAGAAAATTCTGAGTTCGTAGAGACTCCAAGCCTACAAACGCAAACTGCATAGAATAAAACATTAAAATTATTTAATCACATAAACTTTAAACTCAAAATGTGAACTCAAGGATAATCTAGATTGATGACCTAGAAGAACTTTTAAAGATAAAACTCTCTTATAACTGATGTATATAAACACGCGTGTGACTTAGTACCTAACAAATTAACCTAGATATTTATTTAAATAAGTAATAAACTAAAATAAAAAATGTAACTTATAATGGAAATTAACTTAAATAGCTGGTTATCTTCCTTGGAAAATTCCAACGCCATTTGCCTTTTAACTTGAGTCAAATTGGTCACAAAAATTCAATATGAAAAGGACTCATGGCTGAACCAAGGAACAAAACCAAGGGGAATTTTTCTCGAACCAAGTGTCCCACTAAAAGTGATTATATAATCCAAACTCTAAGCATAGTCCTAGCAAACCAAATTGAAGCCATGCAGATATTACATCCACACAAAGCCTAGAATCTATATGTTCTCTTTGTCTTTTTTTTTTTTAATACAAAATCTAGTTCCTGCTTACACTTCTACAACACAAGAAGTCCATGGCTTGCTTAAATGGAAAACTAGTCTCCAAAACCAAACTTCGTTGTCTTCATGGGTTTCATCCAATAATACTAGCAACTTCACTCACTACACTTGGTATGGTATCCAGTGTGATAATGGCAACACTAGGACAATAATTGCCATTTCTTTGGTAGGCTTAAACTCGAAAGGTACGTTAGATAAGTTCCCGTTCTCTTCCTTCCCTGGCCTTACTTACTTAAATGTTTCAATCAATGATCTATTTGGATATGTTCCTGTTGAAATCAGCAACCTTACAAAGCTCACTTACCTTGACCTATCCAACAATAGCTTCTTAAAGAATCTACCACTAGAGATAAGCCAATTTACTAACCTTCAAGTTCCATACATTTATTGCAATTAGTTAGATGGAAAAATTCCATCAAAGATAGGGAACTTAATCAGCCTCTCTCATCTTTATCTTTACAATAACTGACTCATAGGTCCAATTCCTAAGGAGTTTGGAAATCTTAGTTCACTGGTTGATCTTGAGCTAAGTAACAACCACCTTAGCGGTGTGATCCCCCCATTATTAAGAAATTTGAGGAACCTCACTTTTCTTTTTCTTTATAATAACCAACTTGTAGGGCCAATCCCAAAGGAGTTTGAAAATCTTAGTTCAATGGTTGGTCTTGCATTGTATAATAATAACATCAGCGGTGTGATCTCCCTATCATTGGGAAATTTGAAGAATCGCACTATTCTTTATCTTTACAATAACCAACTTACAGGCCCAATTCCAAAGGAGTTTGGAATCTTAATTCAATGGTTAATCTTGCTCTAAGAAATAATAACATCAATGGTGTGATCCCCCCATCATTGGGAAATTTGAGGAACATCACTTTGCTTTATCTTCATGATAACCAACTCATAGGCCCAATTCCAGAGTATGGAAATCTTAGTTCAATGGTTGGTCTTGCATTGTATAATAATAACATCAGCGGTGTAATCTCCCTATCATTGGGAAATTTGAGGAACCTCACTTTGCTTTATCTTTATAATAACCAACTCATAGGCCTAATTCCAAAGGAGTTTGAAAATCTTAGTTTAATGGTTGATCTTAAGCTAAGTGATAACAGCCTCAATGGTGTGACCCCCCCCTTAATTAGGAACATTTAGGAATTTCACTTTGCTTTATCTTCATATATTATCCATTGGAATGGAGCAACAATACTAAGAATGACCATATACACATAGAAACATATATCATTTAACTAATGCTATATATATAATAAATTGTAATAAAATAATTTAATATATAATGATATATGACATCACATATTATCTATTAATTATGAATTATTTATAATATGATTAATTTCATTATGCAAAACAATAGTACTCCATTATTGTAACCAATATAGATTCACAATTTGTAATATAAGGAACAATATGTAATGTGGAATTAGGTATAGGTCCCAATCTCGTGTTTATCAAAGTGATGAGTTAAGACCAAGTACATGATGTGATGATTTAGAAGCAGTGGCTAGCAGGCACATAAGAAAATAGGAATAAAGATCAGTTAGTGGTAGTTCCATAATTGTACACCCCTATATTGAAGGAAAAGTACCAACTGGAAGAAGTCGCTACCCTTGGTGGTGAGCTACATAGCATTTAGCACAAATCCCATCATTTTTAGACCCTCAAAATGGCAATTTTTCAATTTTAGGAAAGTTTTAGATGTGTTATAATTTTTTATAAGTAATTTGTTTGGTGTACACATCGTTTTATTTGTCCTTTAATTTATTTTGTGTCTATAAGTTTTAAGATGTTGCTATTTTCGGCAGCTTTTGAGCTTGTCTATAAGTGTATATCTTAGGAGAAGAACAATTCAATTATCATCAAAAAATACAATTTGAGTAGTTTTATTCTATTATTTCCTAAAAATTGTGAACTATTTATGGAGGAATTATCGATTTTAGATGTCATTTATCTAGTATTCACAAAATCAATAGGTATTTGAAGATCACACTTCGACATTCGTGTTCGAATCAAAGGTTTATGGTAAAACTTTAGAACTTTTGCTACATTAGTTGGTATCAAAGTTGCAGTTTTTCTTGAAAGTATCATGGAACCTCATAAGTAGACCAATAAACAATGTGCAATAGATGGGATCTATGATAACAATGATCTGGATCAGAGGATTGGACAGATGATCAACAAGAGGTTAGATATAGCCGTAGAGCATCGATTAGATGTGGTGATGAATCGACTTGCAGAGAGGATGGGTGCACTTATGAGGAATCAAAATCAGAATATCAACGCTGAGCATAGAAGAAACCTTAATTCGATGCCAAAACTTGATGAGTAGAGGATGATTCCTCTTTTGTTGAGGAAGAAGAATAGCATGAGGTGGCACTCAGATGTGGTAAGCCTCATGTGAAGGAAGATAGGAGGCAATGAGAAATTGGAATGAGAACCGATATCATGACAGCCTCCAACTAGAGGGGTTCTTAGGCTGGTTGGCCATAACAGAAGAGATTATGGAGTTTAAGGGGGTTCGAAGAATAAATGGGTGTAATTGGCAGCGATCAGACTCCGTGGTAGAGATATAGCATACTGGTAACAGTCAAAATTGACCTTATGCAGATTGGAGAAATAAAGAATCACCTCATGGAAAAAGTTGAAGAAATACTTACGAGAAATATTTTTGCCCTACAATTTCCAACGCACGATGTATTAGAGGTAGCAAAATCTAAAATAGGGCAATAGGTCGGTAAATGAGTACACTTCTGAATTTTAGAACTTAAAAGCTAGGAATGAGATTCAAGAGATGAGGGAACAAATGGTTGCGAGGTATATTAGGGGATTGAAATTGCAGATTCAGGATACTATTAACTTATTTGACCTTGTTAGTGTGTCAACAACACATCAAAAAGCGTCGATGTTAGAGAAATAACAACATTGATCAAGGAGTGGTGTGACTACTAGTGGTGTGTTTAGTAGCAAAGGCCCATTGCCACAGCTGTAGATATAGGTATATTGAGAATACGCCTTAACGACCAATGGTTAACGATGGCTCTGATGGGTGGTTTTGCTAGAATAGGCAATAATGAGATCACTATTTTAGTAAATGACGCGGAAAAGGGTAGTGACATCGGTAAGGTGAATCATGTCGGAAGTAGAGGCACAGACAACAATACCTTTGGTCGTTTTAATAAACCTAACACTAGCGTTCCCAGTAATAATAGGACTAAATGTTTCGATTGTGATGAGGCTAGCCATTAACGGTATAAGTTTAGGAAAGTAGAGAAAAAAGGAGCCTTGTTCTTTTTATAACCCAATTTTTTAGAACAAAGAAGAGGAAGACGAGGCTGTCTTTGAGGCTTTTAGTGATGGAGGTCTAGTTTTTTATACTAAATATGCAGAAGAAGAATATGTGATTAGGGATGGAAATAAGACTTTAGTAGCTAGGAGATCCTACATGACTCTCAGAGCTATTAGGAAAGATTGGTTGAGAAACAACATGTTTCAGTTTAGCCGCAGAATTCAGGGCAACGTATGTAGGTTCATGGTAGTTTTGGGCAGCTGAGAGAACATCATATCAACAGAAGCAATGCAAAAATTGGGCATCAAACCTGAAAAACACCCTATGCAATACAAATTAGCAGGTAATTGTCTCTAAGCGGGCCTGGTTTCATTTTTCATAGGCTTTATATATAAAAATTATGTGTAGTGTGACGTAGTTGCAATGTATACTTGCCACAGACCTCAATAGTTTGATAGGAGTGTAACACATGATGGTAGGGCTAATACATATAAATTAGTGCATGAGCAAGTAAAAGTTGTGTTGATTCCTAATAAAGAGCCTATTAAGTCTAAAACTGTGAAACAAAGTGGTGGTAGTAGCATGTTATTTCAAGAGGATCTATAGGATTCAAAAAAGGTGTTGACATGAAATGGAAAGATGAGGAATTTACTTTAGGAGATTTTATATGGGATGTTTTTATAGAGGACTAGTTTTCTGTTGGTAAATACACCAAACTTTCATGAGATCAAGTTTTTAGAAGTATATCTAACCGTAAAAATATTTGGACCTAAAATGCAACTTCACTTCACTTTTGGTCCATTTCTAAGCATGCCATTAATTCAGTGAGAAAATAAAGAATTTAAATGAAAAGAGTCTATTGGATATAAATCCATATAGTTCTTCAATTAGAAAACTAATCGAAGGATAGTCTAACTAAGTTACCACAAGGTGTCAATGATGCTGACTTGGCCCAAACAAGATTATCAACTATATTGATCAAAGGAGAAAATTTATGTTTTCACAATTGTTCCACTAAAATTGACATACTTATTAAACATCTTTTCATTTTCCTACAACAAATACAAGTATTCATTTTATCTATTCTAATTTCCATGATATTCTCTCTTATTTAGCAATTATTTATTAATTTAGCTCATCTTATTTTAACTATTAGAAAATGCCATAACATTTCTCATGTCACTTTCACTTTTCACGATCATTCCTTAATAAGTATCATCTACTAAGATTTGAAAATGCATAGTTTGTGTAAAATGCTTTCGAGTAATGCAATATAAAAAATATTATGAATACATGATTTCATATGAACGATGATACAAAATCTTACAATATCAAAATAACAAGTTCAGCAATCAAATGCTATTAGTCAGAATGCAAACCTTTCGAGTCGAACATTACTTCACGTGATACAGGTTTGGTTACGATGACTAAATTGACAAGAAACAAATCTAGCTTATTGTTGTAGAAATTGTTGATAACATTTGTGAAACAATCTTCATTGATGGTCGCATTCGACTATTAGCATCTAGACATGACACCACTAATTCAATAATGATGTCTAGTTCATTTTGAGTTCTAGATGTTGGAGGTGGAAGACGCTGATCTAGTAAATCTTTCAAATTCAGGGACTTCCTAGCCATGGGAGAAGATATGGCCAAAATGGTGTTGCTAGGGTGATCTCCTTTGATCACTTCTAAAGCTATCACCCCGAAACTATACACATAGCATTTCTTGGTAATCTTCATTGTGTACGCAAGCTCTGAAAGATACAAACTTGAATTAAGATAATCATGTTTAAATTTAGAATGTATAACATATTATTCTAGCACTTACCTGGTGCGATGTATCTGTATGCGCCTACCACAATTGTCCAAGTTGAAGTTTCTCTCTTTAAGAACTTAGCAGTTCTAAAATCTGACAAGTAAGCCTCATACTCAGAATCGAATAAAACATTGTTGCTTGATATATCACGATGGATTATATTGGGAACACAATCATGATGCATGTAAGCAAAGGCATACGAAACACCTCTAATGATGTTTACCCTCTTATTCCAGTCTAAAATCTCAGCTCCCTCTTCATCTTTTAGAATTTTGAATAAGCTTCCCCTTTCTAGATACTCATACTTTAACAAAGAATGTTGTGCATGGCAACAAAATCCTTGAAGTTTTACAATATTTTGATGTCGAATTTGAGTCAATGCCCTGAGCTCATTAAGAAACTCCTTAGGATATGTTGGTGTGCTATCTAACATTAGATAAAGCTTCTTTACTGCTACAAAAACACTTGATCTCAACTTCACTTTGAAAACACTTCCATATCCGCCTTTTCCAATTTAATAAGATTCATTGAAATTCTTTGTACCACTTATGATTTCTTCATACAGTCTCTTTCCATCCCAAGTCAATATGGAGAGTGGTTGATGGGGTGCTTCTACTTGCTCAGCTTGTCTTTTTTTGAAGTGAATAATATCCAAATGAGACATCGTCCAAGAAGGATCAAACTAAGTGTTGTAAAAACAATGAGAAACACTGTGTGCTTATGTTTTGAGGATTTCCTTGGTTTCACAGATGAAGATGGTTGACATGGTTGAAAACCATTGATATTACTTCATAATCCATTATTGGCCCATAATGCGCCATATGAAGCATTTACAAATGCTGTGGTATTAGGAATAGCACCCAAAAACTGATTGAACGATATGTCAACTTCCTCCAGACTTAAAAGTCTTTTGAAAATTTCATCCATGGAATCGGAAAGATGATTATGTGAGTTATTAAGCTTTACCAAGCTTTGTAACTTGTTTAATTCAAATGGTAGCTCACCACTAAGGGAGTTATTATTTAATTATAACTCATTTAGTTGAAACAACTTGGATATTTGCATTGGAATGTTTTCCCTCAATTGATTGTTGCTCAAATCTAATAGGTATAGGTTTGAACATTGTTGGATACTTGGAGGGATTGACATGTTTAGTTTATTTAGTGAGAGATCCATTACCTCCAAATTGATAAGAGAGGATGTTTCAAGAATCGAGCTAATGAATTGGTTATTAGAAAGATTAAGATGAGCAAGATGCCTTAAATTGCCTAAAGAAGGGGGGGTCACACCACTAAGGCTGTTATAACTTAGATCAAGATATGTCATTGAACTAAGGTTTCCAAGCTCCTCTGGAATTATGCCAGTAAGTTGGTTCATATAGAGAGCAAGACCAATGAGGTTCCTCAAATTGCCTAATGATGAGGGGATTACACCACTAAGAATAATGTTATCTTGAGAAAGTAGAACTATTGAACTAAGGTTTCCAAATGCTCTTGGAATGGAGCCAGTAAGTTGGTTTTTGTATAGATAAATATTTGTAAGGTATCTCAAATTGCCTAATGACGAGGGGATCATACCGCTGAGACTATTATAAACTAGCACAAGTTTGACTTACAAACTGAGGTTTCCAAACTCCACTGGAATTGGCCTGTGAGTTAGTTATCATGAAGATAAAGCAAAGTGAGATTCCTAAAATTTCCCAATGATGGTAGGATCACATTGTTGAGGTTGTTATTACTTAGATTAAGATCAACCATTGAGCTAAGATTTCCAAACTCCTTTGGAATTAAGCCTATGGGTAGGTTATAGTGAAGACAAAGATGATCTAAGCTCCTAAAAATTTCCTAATGATGGGGAGATCACACCACTAACATTGTTATGACTTAACTGAAGATTAACCATTGAACTAAGATTTCTAGAGGTGATTCATGTTATAATTATAGAGTTGAACTTTCTTGCTAAGTTTCTTAGGTTTCTTTTGTTAAATTTCCTCTTTAAAAACCATGTCTTAGATGTATTTTATTAAATATTAGATTAATTTTATTATAATACAAGTACTGTAGGACCTATTTCTACATGAACCAAAATTTTGAGTTCTTATTCCTATTGCACTAATTAATTCTCTATGATAATTAACTCTAAATGTAACATATTTCTAGCTTAGAACATAAATGATTCATGTTTAATAAATCATCAAATGATTACCTATGCACATATAGCATCACCGAACATGTAAGGTTCTATGTCTTTATTCATACATTGATTTTCCTAGTTGCTAGTCATAGATGCAATATAGAATTTAAGATGATATAGGAGTTATCTTGGATGGATATGGAGTTCGAAGTGATAAGCACTTCTTTTTCTAGAACTGAACCTATGAGTAAGAACATTAGAATAAGCTCTCCTAATTATCTATGAATAACTAACTTGTATAAGACCTTATCTTATCTTTGACTCTAGATTCTTATAGCTTGATTTATTCTAGCTACTGGAGGCTTCTCCTTTGGAGTTCACGGTGGTAGGTTTAGTTTAGTGGGTGATACTTGATGTGTGTTGTTGATACGGTGTGAATCACGATCAAACGACGAGATAAATGGGATAAATCAAGACAATCTAAAGAGAGGAAGAAGAAGAGGAAAAGGTGGACAAACAAGAACTCAAGGTCGAGTTCTTTGCAGGTGGGAGAGAATAATGCAGCAGCGGAATCTCAATTAAAGTCAGCATTTATTACTGACAGTTTTAACTTTTAGGTTTTGAAACCGCCAACATTAATGATAGGCTGCTAGCTTTAATTTCTAGCATTAATTGTCGGTTACACTATTTATTTGTATTTATTATTTAGTCAATTTTGCATTTATTAGGATTTTAACATTTAGGATTCTATCTTTTAGGTTTCCTTTAGTCATTATTTGTATTTATTATTTTGTCTTTTAGGATTCTTCTTTTGGTTTCCTTTGTAATACTATAAATAGTCTTTAGGGCTTTTGTAAAAGAGAAGACTTTGAATATTATTGAATTCTAAAACTTTATTCTGAGAGAAATTCACTGAAATTGCTATTGTCTTGACAATTGTGTGATTAAGTTCATGTTTGAAATTGATTATTGCTATCGATTTCTGTTATTCAATGCTTCCACACTACGTCAGATTGTAAAAGAGAAGACTTTGAATATTATTGAATTCTGAAACTTTATTCTGAGAGAAATTCACTGAAATTGCAATTATCTTAACAATTGTGTGATTAAGTTCATGTTTGAAATTGATCATTGCTATCGATTTCTATTATTCAACGCTTCCACGCTATGTCAGATTGGTATCAGAGCAAGGTGAGTTCCTGCAAAGATGGCAATTAACATCAGTGTTGATGGCGATCACGTCTTTGACGATGTTCGAGATGTGGAAGTCCTGAGAGCCAAATCCTTGGGTCGAAGGGCGGTATTGGGTAGTATAGATTAGAGATTCCGGTGTTATGAGCAACGCTTTGATGATCAGATCAAGTGATCTAATACCAACAGGAACAGGAATGGTTATGGGAGACGACTAAGGGTAGAGTATGCTCGCGGCGATCCTGTTGTCAGACCTGTTGCTGCAAATCATAGGTGTCAATATAGAGGTAAGTGTTGTGATTTTATTGATTATTACAAATATGATTCTAAGGAAGAAGATGAATTGACGGAGGAAGAGGAACAGCCACGAAGACAGGGTGGTGATGGCAATTTTGGAAGAGATATTCCATATTTTAGAGGAGAATTAGGGATTAAGGATTTTGTGGATTGGATTGCTAAGGTTGAATGGCTTTTTGATATTATGGCGGTGCTAGAGGAGAAGAAGGTAAGATTGGTAGCATGTATGCTTAAAGGCTATGCATTTGCATGGTGGGAAAGGTTACAAAAAAAGTTGAGTCGTGAAGGAAAAACACCTGTTAGGACATGGTTTAGGATGAAGATATTATTAGAGGATGAATTTCTTCCTCTTAATTATGAAGAAATCCTAGTTCAATAGGACCACAAATTTCATCATGAGAAGAAATTGATGCATGAATATAACAAATAGTTTATGATGTTGGCATAGAATAGTGATTTGAAGGAGGCAAAAGATGAAATTGAAAAATCAATAGAACAACAAGACACTTCTAAGGTTACTCAAGAACATGTCACAGTAGATATGAATGAGGAAATCTATTGTGAGCCCGATGGAGAGGAAGAATATTATGAGGATGCTAAGAAGGAACCTAGAGTTATGCATGCACTCATAATGAAGCACATCATGACAGTAGGGGAAGAGAGCAGTGGTGTTATGCTAAGGGTAGTGAAGGAGATATTAGAGGAGTTCAAGGATGTGTTTCCTAAAGACTTGACAGAGGGATTACCACCTATGAAGGACATCCAACATCATATTGATTTGGTGTCAAAGGCGAGTTTACCCAACCTACCACACTACAGGACGAGTCCCAATGAGACTGAGGTTTTACAAGAAAAGGAGCAGGAGTTCTTACAAAAGTTTCCTTTCAAATTGAAACATAAATTTGGAGTGCAGAACAAAGTTGCTAATACATTGAGTGAAAAAGCTGAGGTATTCCCTTTCTATCTCGACGATACACCTCTATATCCAGATGAGAACTTGGGGTCGAGTTCTTTGTGGATGGAAAAGAATGATTCGATGCGAATCACGATCAAACGACAAGATAAATGGGATAAATCAAGACAATCCAAAGAGAGGAAGAAGAAGAGGAAAAGGCGGACAAACAAGAACTCGAGGTCGAGTTCTTTGGAGGTGGGAGAGAATAACGCAGCAACGAAATCTCAATTAAAGTCAGCATTTATTACTGACAGTTTCAACTTTTAGGTTTTGAAATCGCCAATATTAATGATAGGCTGCTACCTTTAATTTCCAGCATTAATTATCGGTTATACTATTTATTTGTATTTATTATTTAGTCAATTTTCCATTTATTAGGATTTTAACATTTAGGATTCTATCTTTTAGGTTTCCTTTAGTCATTATTTGCATTTATTATTTTGTCTTTTAGGATTCTTTGTAATACTAGTCTTTAGGGCTTTTGTAAAAGAGAAGACTTTGAATATTATTGAATTCTAAAACTTTATTATGAGAGAAATTCTCCGGAATTGCAATTGTTTTGACAATTGTGTAATTAAGTTCACGTTTGAAATTGATCATTGCTATTGAATTCTGTTATTCAACGCTTCCACGCTGCGTCAGTTGTTTCTTGAATCTCATTGTGGGGTTCATGGTTTCAATTTGGAGGAAAAAGGAAAAGTGTTATTTGGTTTGATATGTATTGTTTTGGGAGGAGATGGCTGTCATGGTTCTAACTTAGGGATTTAATGGCCTTTGTTTGTTGTTTATTTATTGTTAAATTATGATGTTAATATAACATATGGTCTTGTTTCACATGACAAATTGGAACAATTTGTGCAAGTTATTGTTTTCTTTTTTTTTTTTTTTTAGACCAGCTTATGGAAATTTTAGGAGCCGTCCTTGAGCAAATTTTAGGAGTAGATTTCTTATAGGCAACACGTTTTAACTATGTGTCTATTTGATGAACTTTGATTGGTGTTTTGTGATCTAATTCTAGTTCGAGTTTATTGACTAGCCAGTCTTAAAAATTCTAGGATATTCACGGTCTTGAAATGGGGAGTAATTGTCTTGTTTGTGTGCTAATAAGTTGCTTTAAATGTCTAGTTGTAAGAGGATAAGTTGATGTTGGTACTTGTTGGTGTTGGGAAGAGTTTCTACACGGCAAGCCAGCAAGTGGATCAACTTGTTTGAGTTTTTTTAATTGTTTTAATCTTAGAATATCCTGGGACCTCTATGGTGAAACAAGAAAGAAGGGATTACAATGTATGGTGTTCCTTTCCTGCTATTTTCCACGGTGAAATGAGGTTATTTGATTGCAAGTAATTTAAATGTCTCTTGCTTCCTTGAATGGCTAGGTTATTTGATAGCATATCATTGGATAAGATGTCATTTGACTTTAGATTAGTTAACTTGTGTAAACTAAAGAAGTAAACCACGGTGGTAAATTTTCTAGAAAAATAGCCAATCACTTGGATCAAATTTTCACGGTTTATACTTAGGATTATAATGGATTTTGTTTGCTTTTTCATTATATCCATTTATATATGTTATAAAGGTCAACTTAATGTTAAGCCTACTTATTTAATGAAGGATAAGAGCCTTAGCTCTTTGCGAACCAGCTTCAATATTTTGTTCCCGATTTCTGTGAATGATAAGTTGCAAATTGAGACAAGTTATCACAAGTTGTTCACTTCTTCCACAAGAGAATTCTCTAGAAATTATTAGGAGTAAATTAAGCTAACAAAATTTGACAAATTGACCCATTTAGCTCCAATAGAAACTTACTAAAATGACACATAAAATCACAACTTGTTGACTTCAACAATTAATCTCCTAAATATGTTCAAACAGATCCTTCAAACTCCCAACAATTTCCATAAAAAATTGCAGAGGATTAGCAATTTTTCTAACCCAATATTTGGGTTTGAAATGGATGGATTAGAGTACCATAGAAGGTGTAAAAACATTGTAGATGCCTAAAGTAAAGAGGGATATTTCGTATGATTCTTTGCTCTCACTTTCATAGATAGGTTGTTGAGAAGTATGTATATATTTTAATGAGTAAAAAAATTATATCCCACTACCTGCTTTCCATTGCAAAACAACGTTTCATTTTGTTGTTCAACGTTTAATTGAAACCAAAGCAAAACAACTCAGTTTTTAATGAATTATGTTCAACTGTATGGTGTAAATAAAATGAGATAGTCCTTGTCAGTATTCCATCATAGTGCATTTTTAATTTGTCTAATCTTTTACACTAACATAATTTTTATCTGTTTTTTTTTTTCCTTTAAATATTTTGAAGATTTGAGATCAACTCCAATTCTGATAGCATGGCTTTAGAGTTTCATCTCATGTTCACCTCTTATACTTGCAATATTTTCCGAAAAAATAATTGTTTCACATATAATATAACCCAGAGCATGCAGAGATAAAAGTGTGATATGCTCTTTAGTCATATTTATATTTTCACCTTTAACGTATCGGTGGACATTTTCTGCAAAATGGCCTATAAAACATAGTTCAATCCTCCCAGTTGAAAGCCGTCTACAATCCCATGTTTGATAAGACCACAACTGCATCTTTCCTGCTTCACCAAGCTGGACAATAACTTGATTTTGTATGATGATAAATAATAATCATATTTAATATGGTTCAATCATGTCCAATTACATGATGATTCACTAAGCTTCACTAAAATTTGAAGAGACTCCCAATATCTTTTTTAGATGTAAATGATGGCTAACAAATTGATCTCAAACAGCAAAAATTGTTTCTACCATGATTGTATGCTGCTGCTTGAATGGACATGGTTAATGTTAAACCATTTTAATCTATCAAGGCAATCACAAAGGACAGTTATCTGTATGGCAAGAAAATTCAATTTATGAAAATTGAGGGAAGGCTGGAAAAAGAATCATTGCCATTTTCTTAAAATTGCACTTAAAGATACAATGATGAAGACAGCTTTTTCTATTTGGCCATTTCTGCAGAATTTCAGGGAAGATTGCAATGTTAGTGAGCTTGGAAAAGTTGCCAGTGGGTTTGAGAAAAATTAATTTGTTCCGTTTAAGGAAGACTTGGGCAAACCATGGAAAAATGCAGTAGACTGGCGATTTTCTAACCCATTAATCGGGTTTGAAATGGGTAGTTAAAGTGACTGAGAAAGATATGATGAAGAAGACAAGTTCTTACGTTGTCCATTTCTATAGATTTGAGAGGTTATTGGAAAATATGAACCCATTTGATGGGGCACGTGATAGACTAAGTCTAAGCTTCAAAAACGTGGACAGGAAATGCCTTTCCATCTCGATTGATTCATTGCATGAGAATAGGATTGTTGTTCATTGCTTCCCCGTAAATTCCATGGCTTCTAGCAGAAATATACGATAAGCTTATATCATTAACACGCACGTAGTTGAATTGTTATATAACTTAATAATGCCATTATAATTCGTCAATCCTTTTTTGCATCAAATTTGATTTTCATTTTATTTTAAATGTTTGCAGGATTTATTTAGAGCTAACCCAATTAATGGCTTTGGAAATTTTATCTGAGTCTTTATCTCCTATATTTGCAATACCTCACGACAAATTTGGAATCGCCTTCTCTATGATTACCGTTTTCATCTTGGCAAGTCATAATGTTAATAAGCTGCTATTGCAAATGCAACAAATGTACGGATCATTGAAACGATATTAATTTATATGGCGCCTTTGATAAACAAAGAACATCTACCAACAATAAAAACATTCTTAGCCAATGCAATTAGTGAAGGTCGGATTCTTTGCACCTGCATGATAAAGCTCAATACATTCATAAGGTGTGGACTTCCAAGCAAAATTGTATAGCAAGAAATATCTTCTAAGCAAGCACAAGGGTTGCATACATAATTGTTGAATTGATGTCCTCTTTATTCTAGAGCTTCTCCTTGTAAAATTTTTTGAAGTTTTCACTTTTGCATATATGTGTGTATACACACATGTAAATTCACATATTCAACTACAAAATACATAATTTTCCCAAATATCTGATTTTCATTCCTTTGATCATTCTTATTTATGCATTTAACCAGTGTCTTTAGGCACTTGTTGACAAACCTATTATATATATCAAACGATAATAAAGAGCGCTGAAGCGAGAACACAACAAAAGAATCATTTATCTTCAACCCTCCAATCATCAATGTGCACTACTAAAAATAAGATGTCTATAAAATGAGACATGAATCCGTATAAATAACCAACTAGATATTTATTTAAACATGCACATTACTAGAAATAAAAGCAATTATGTGAAAATCTTGGAGTTGGCTAGGTTTTCTACAATTAGGTGCAATCTTATAATATCCATATGATTTTTAACTTTTGAGTTTCATTGATTCATATCCTTAGCGAACCATGTTATCTAACTAATTATGTTTCATGTTAATTTAATGAATTGCAAGATTCAACAATTGAACAATAGCAAACAATTTCTTTCAATGTTTAAAAGAATTGCATAGTACCAGCCTAAAGTAATATTGATATATGTATTTTCTTAGTTTATCTTTTATGAACAATCTCTTCCAAAGCATGGAGTGTGCTTTATATGATAGTTTGATTTAGCAAGTTTGGTGGAATAACAATTTTCTAACCCATAAATTGGGCTTGAAATAAATAGTTTAAAGTGGTCGGCAAAGATGTGACATGGAAAGGCTATTGCAAAATATGAAGCCACTTGATAGGAAATCTGCCCCTACCTATCCATATTTCCAGGGTCACAAAAACCAAGAAAGTGCTGGCTACGAGTCACGTAAGTCAAAAAGTGTGTGGAATAAATGATTTTCCATCTTTCTGGTCTTTCAGCTGCCTTAATTACTTGATTTTTCTGAGATAATTATCAAAATACTGAGTCAAAGGAAAAATAATTACGCACATAGCAATTATATAAAAAATTATTACTAAAAATCATTATAATATCCCATGTAAATGATGCAACACCGAATTTTTTACGAGTGTCGCATATTGTACATGAAATAATTAATTTTGTTGAGTGTTTCATATATAACATGCAATATTTAATTTTTATATGTATCTCATGTCATACATACAATATCATAAAGTGCATATCACACATGTTAGTATAAAAACGAGTATCTCATCTTATATATGCGAAATTGTGATGTTATTTTAGTAATTATTTTTATATGATTTGTATTTACATAATTTTTATTTGTAGAGTAAGTAGCTATAGAAATATGTGCTAAACGATGGTTAGATTGAATTAAAAAAAATTGAATTAGCTTACCCAAATAATATTGAATTTATTTTAATAAGGGATATATTTGAGCAGTAAATCATTGTTATTAAATATAAAAAATTTATTCCTGCTTGTATCTACATTCATGTTATTCTGCAGTTCCATTACAGAAACAGCTGCAATACGTTGTTAAATATTCAAATCCGAGCAAAAAAACCTCTGTTTTTTCACAAATTATGTTTAACTGTATTTATGCAAATGAATGATGTGGCTATGTCGGCATAGATTAATAATGATTTTGTAAATATAATATGTTGATAATATAAACTGTGAATTCCGGTTTTCCATTAAGAATGATTGGGAAGATCTCTTTTCGAATCTAAAATTTTAAAGTTTAATTGTAGTCTATTATATTTTAAAATTTAATCGGTATCATTGCAATAATATGTTATGGTTTTGGTTTAACATATTTTTAAATAAATTTTTTTTTAAAGAGATTAATGAGCACACAAATCAACTTATAAAAGAGGTGGCATTATATCTAAATTCTAGAACATTTAAGGTCACTGGTTTAAAATTCTAAAATAATGATCGAAGAATTTGACAAGGTGATGGATCTCGTAACAGCTTCCACATCCCATCCAGTGAGATGTTTAGGAGTCTGTAAAGCAATATATAAATATTTCAAAATCTTTTTTTTTTTAAAGAACCTTACAAACTTATATTTTAGGTTTTTTATATATTTTTTATAGATTTTATAGGTTTTATATACTTATATATAATTTATTTAATAAAATAAAAAATATAAAATAATTATTAAAAATATGAATAAAATAAAAATATATAAACAACTATAAGAAAATGTGAAACATCTTACTTTTTAAATCCTCTTTAGATCAACTAGAAAAAATTAAAGCACCCACCAATGATGCTCTAACGTGTTTGACTGGATACTCCTGCAGATGACAAAAGAAGACTTGGGTCAGCCATAGTGCATACCAATTTGCAGATGACAACTGGCAGTACGCCAAAGTTTGAAATGGCATTGAGTGACTGGAAAAGACGATGTGTTGAACGCAACTTTTGATGGGGAAAAAAAAGTATTAAATCATTTTGTATTCAATGAACGAATGGTGAGGAGATATAATATTTAATTTAACAATAATTGAGGGAAAGGAATAAAATATAATTAATTTTAAAAATAATTACAAAAATACTATATATAAGATCGAAATAATTCCAGTTTTAGGTAATTTGATCTCATCTCTTATGCCTGACTTTGTATCTTTAAGAAAGGAGGTTTTAACTATTAGAGGACCTCGTTTCTTGAAAAACAAGGTTAATGCATCCTCCCCCCACCCCCTCTCTTCCTCTTTATTTTTGAGAAGATCAGTCATTTTTACATAGTTAATGAGACTTATCAAAATCATATGTAAATAATATAAATCATTTGTTAACTATCATCAACTTTGGCTAAACAACTTCAAAACTACATAACACACTCCATCCAAACACAGCTCCAAATCCAATCCATCCAAACCCATGCCACCTAAACACAGCTCCAAACTTAATCCAAGCAAACACAAACATAATAATAATTGAATTGTCGATTGTTTTTTTGAATGCATCAAATGTATAGGAAAAATTGATGTACAAGAATCATAAAAGCTAAGAATCTATAGACAATAATCTGAAAAAGAGAAAATCTACTAATATCTACTGTTGCTGTCTGGCTGGCCTCCCTTGTCCCCATCTGACAAATGTCCGAGAGAATGGTGTACACAGATAGGGATGCTTTGTAGAAGGATCAATTTGTGTAAGCGTGCCCTCATCATCTCCACTACTAGGATTGTACTGACCAAATGGGATAGGGTATGGCTCTATCTGCGTGAATCTCTCCCCCGTATCAGGTGATGGTGAAGGATGCCTCTTCTGTGGAGCTATGGGGGTATGAAACTCACTATATGACAGGTTTGGTATATGAGTGTGTCCTAGATAAGTGTAGGATGTAGATGACGGACCATGCTCGTCATGAAGGAACTGGAAAGGACCAGGATGATCAAATTTTGGCATGTTAGACGGCTCTAGCTCGTCTTGGATCTCTAATTGTAAGTCCCTGCCTCACTCCTGACCTCGTGCCCACCCACGTCTCTCTCTATGTGCACGTCGTCTCTGTGCTGGCTGAGGCTGTCAGTCATCCGGTACTAGTGGTAGTTGTGGCAATGGTGGTAGATAATTCAAATTGAGTCCCCTGAACTCATTCACTACATAGATGATATCTCATGCAGTGGTAAAAGTGTTCTCTAGAGGCATGTAGGGGACTCTATGAATAAAATCTATTGCATGCAAGAACAAACATGTATATAAGGGAATGAAAAAACACACAGCACATTTCATATACAGCTTATGTAGTCGGTAAGCTTACCATGTAGCATATAATAGCCCCTATACGACTGATCCAACGGCTGGTGATCGCATAATACTAGTCAAAGTAATCATCACGTGCACCAGTGGGCATATTTGGCATCTGCACAATGTGATCACACCTACCATCCCATTCAACTACCCAGCTGGCATGCTCCACCGCCCAATTCCACTATAACCTCCCTCGTATATCAATCTCGTGGACAACTCTCATATAGGCAGGAGGAGTTGGGATCCCAAGGAAGCCACCAAAGTGTCTGAGTATTTTGTTAGGGTAGTAATGCTCAACAATATGGAAACACACCAACGAGACCCATGCCAACCAAATTTCACTGCCCTCCCGGCAGTATGGAAGGAGGGCATCCATGATATCAACTTAAGGCTCCCAGACGACTGTTTAATGAAGATAGTACTATATAAATAAATGGAAGAATGTAAACGTTAGAAGTTGAAGCAAATAAGACATTGAAAATCATACCTGGCCATGGATCTGTCGATCCAAACATCCCCAATACTCAATCAGTAAGTTGATGGCTGAACAAGTAACTTCAAAAATAGCACCCTAATGGCTATGAGTGGGCATCCCACTGTAACTACAGTAATCTCTTGATGCACCAGCGCAATGTGAGGGAAGTGCTCTCATGCCCATATTTGCAAGACAACCAAAGGTCCTGCAATGTCTCCGGTGTCAATGTGGGAAGCCAAACATAGCTACCTATACAGTCATGCCAAACAGGCTGCACCCTAAGTGTATTGGTTGGCCTTCTCGAAGTCTTGAAGCAGCTGCAAGTACATCATATAAATGTAGTTGGACAACTTGTCTGCAACAATGAACCTGCACAACACCCCCCCCCCCCCCCCCCCCTCCCCCTCCCCCAAGTAACATCAAGATGTGTGCCCTGGCATGACGTCTAATAATGGTATCATCAGGAAAATCTGATAACACTCTGAAGTGGGCATCCAGCCAGGACATCTTCAGACGTCCACCATCCATACCAGTCCAAGGCATTGATCGGAGTCCTAACAAATCATGACACACTCCTGCCCAATCCATCCAAACAGTGCCCGTAACTACCTGTCCATCGGTAAGAAGGCCAGTGAGGACTGCTACATCTTGCAACATCACAGACCACTCTCCCGTGGTCATGTGGAAGGTATGGGTCTCCAGGTGCCACCTCTCTACTAAAGATGTAATGAGGTGCCAATCTAGCTGGATGAAAGGAATCTGTGCTGCCCCAATGAAACCAGCTTGCGACAGGAATGGCACTAGTCGATCGTCTAGCTGTACAGGATTACCATCCTATCGCCTCAGGATATACTGTGAGCAACTTACCCATGGGCACTTAAGATGTTATTCCATCTCTCAAACTTCTTTGCAGCATATACTGTGACGTTTTCTTCTTGCCTTTACTTATTAAATATTAAGTTGCAATTATAGAATGTTTTTCACTAACGCTACCACAGGTAAAGACCAAGCATCTTTTATCGCCGAATTGTAACTTTCATCCATGTTTGATGTACCTATCCCAAACCTTACTCCTTCATTGTAAGATAAAGTCCACATACATGGAGGCAACTCATGAAAATATGGCGATGTCCAAGGACTGCTTTGTAGTGCTGCATTGAAGTAACTATGGAGCTTTCTTCTCTGGGTTTAGTATGCAGCTCTCATAACTATTTCCTTATATTTCTTACTTTTTGCCTCCTAATTAAAGTCGCTAGCAACGTGCCGGATACATCAATGCTAAGGCCATCCTCTAAGCCGCACAACATTCTCACATTCAACCACACTCATAATGTCTGCATGCCAATCTAATATCAAGCAAATGTTGGATTGATCCTTGATAATGTGTTCCAACACTTTTGCAAGGAACCAACTCCATGTGTCTGCACTCTCTTCATCAACTACTACTGCAATAAGCAATTTATGCTTGTACTTACCGTACAAGAAGGTGCCATTAATTATGATCATAGGTCTGCAAAGAATTAATAGATATAACTTAGTTCATGCATACTAATGTTGTAAGTAAAATGAATCATGTATGGAAAACATACCTGCAATACTTGAATGCTTCAATGCAAGGACCAAATGCCCAAAAATAGTTTGTCTATGAATACATGTCCGGTGGTATCTGAACCAACAGTTCTCCACTTAACTTTTATTCCAAGATTAGCCTCCGTTAGTGTATTAAGTACATGCGGGATCTTCACATATGAATCTTCCCAACTTCCATAGACCTGTTAAATAGCTTTCATCTTTGCTTCACGAACACTCTTAATATGAACATTATACCTAAACTTCTTTAAAATGGTCAGTTGGAGGTTTTTCGCCCTCACATCTAGAGAATTATGGATCTCCAATATGATATACCTAGACATGTTAGTGGAGTCTAGTTGAGAGTGATCCTGTCCAATTATTTCATCAAAGCAGGTGTGGGGTACTTAATACTTAGTGATGTGAATCCACCCACCATGCTTCTTGTAAATGCCTCTGAGTCTCCAACATCTGTTATGAATATCAATACATTTAACTACCCATAACCTTGGGTCCGAGTCCATGACCTTAAAATTGTAATGGTTCGATATGTGCTATATTTTAACTGCCCATATGAGATGATCTTACTCTCAAAGCGCATCCCAACCTTGAATTTATTACTGAAGCTCCAACTATCGGCACTCATTTCCTTGTCATCATCACACGCAGCATAACCATTACCAACTGGTGCAGTGAAAAAGAGCACCGGCACCAAGCTCCCTATTGCATCAATGTCGATATGAGCAACAAAGCGGCGCCAGCATTTTTGCTTGGTTGTACTTTTGGAAAAGCATCTTATTGGAGAAAGCTTCAACATTATCATTTCCACCATCATCATAGTCATCACTTGATTCACTTGCCGTGGAGTCCAAAATGGCATCCATATCATAACTGCCTGTCAATTCCGGTGCACACATTTGAAAGTTATCCATATGCAGTTGTCCACTGCCTATTGTCTAAAATGGAGTAGAGTTAGAGTTTGCCAAGCCTTAGCTCCTAACATTTCCATGAATGCCAATTTCCCTTGCAGGTGTTTGTGACAACTCATTTTCGAATATCTGGATATAAACAGCCACTGACCCTTTAGCGTACACTAATATCTCTTGTGCATCATCATCATTGGTCATTGGAATAATATTATAACATAGCATCCTATCTCCAATAACTACCCTATGATATAGCTCTATCCGATCTGTACACCTATTTACCTTGAGTCTATTACAAATGATATCCAGTATTTGCTTATATGTTGAGTTTCTACTAACACTGACCACAGCAACTGGCCGTTTATTATAACCGAAACCATCATCACCTTGTACAATATTCCCATGAGCATATAGTATAAACTTTGCCTTATCCAATTTCTGACCGACCCTACCATCTTACAAAATATAGTTTGAATGCATGAAAGTTGCATTATCACTTATCAATTGTACTCTCATAATATTTAACGTAACTCCTAATACTACTATATCAACCTTCGTCTTATAGGAGTATATCTAACACAATGTGTTAGATGGACCTATTTTATTGATTTACCCCATATGCACTTATTTATCCTATTTCAATTTAACAAATAATCTAATTAAGCTATATTAGGATTAAATTATTTAAACCTATAGTCTATTAAGTCTAAATCATGATTGGTTCAAACTAATCGATTTCGGTCCACAATGTACTCAATATCAGTTCAGCACATGTATAAAAAACAAGACCAGTTCGCTATTTTTTTTTTTTTTGGGCCATTTAAGCCAAGCAAGCAACTAATCATCTTATACACTTAAACAATAATGCAATAACTAATCAAATACAAAAACCACATAATGTACTTAACAATTTCAATAAAAAAAATACCTACAAGACCTAATAGACAATAACACATCATCAAAAACAAAAAAAATTAACAGAAAAACGCAATATCAATCCACTTCGGCACAAAATATTGTCGGTGTTCTCGCATGAATTGCTTCTCTTCTCCACCAAATTAACACTTCTACAATGCCTGGTGATCCAAATAATCCAATACACAGAGTCAACTACGTGAAAATCGGCTTAGAATTGGTGGAATGAGGGTTAGGGTTTTGAATTTGCGATTTGGGGATTTTGTTTGCATCCAACCAGACTGAGGAAGAAGGACACAGACCTCGTCTCTTGAAGAGAAGAGGTCAGTCACTGAGGACCTCGTCTCTTCAAGAGACGAAGTCTTCCAAGAGTTAAAACCTCCTCTTTTGAAGAGATGAGGTCCTCTAAGAGTTAAAGCCTCATCTCTTGAAGAGACGAGATCCTCAAAGTTAAAACCTCATCTTTGAAAGACAAGATCAGGCACTTAGGACCTTGTCTCTTTAAGAAACGAGATCAAGTTACCTAAAATTAGAATTATTTTAATCCAATAGCATTTTCGTAATTATTTTTAAAATAATAATATTTTATTCTTTTCCCCCAACAATTGCAATGATATATACTTTTATAACATTATTTACATATTATAATTTTATAATATTTATATACTATTAATTAATTTGCATACAATGTTAATATATTGAAACCTTTTTTAGGGTCTTTTTTTTTTTTAAATCTTACCCATTATCATTATTACTTATTCAACCTTTTTTCTCTTTTACTTAAGTTTAAGCTTCGCAGAGATCTTGAATATACATAATATAAGCTAATCATATGTACACAACTTTTATAGCTTTTATTGAAGCAAACATAGTCTATTTGTTTGGTTTTTTTCGGTAGATACAGACATTTTTTTCAACTTTTTTCTAATAAATTATTTATCAAGAAATAATATAGATAAAAAAAGTTGATAGTTCTCATCGAAAGATCAAATATAGATAAAATATATATGCAAATCGAACATATTTACATATATCAATTTAAAAAAGATATAATAGACCCATAATATAAGCTAATAAATTTTTGGGAGAAGTTATTGGATGATTTTTTCTTTTAATTTTATTTTAGTTTTCTAAAGCCATGAAATTAACCGACAGCAATCCTATCGTGACGCAAACGCAAAGGACGCAAAGAGCAATTTCTATAGACCTTTTTGACTTCTGTGACTCAATTATTATCCAGCATGCATTTTCTTGGTCTTTGCCTCTCTGAACTTATTAAATTTTCCTGTTGCGTTTTTACTGATACTTGAATGCGACTCATCCTAATACGTAATGTATTAGTATTTTTATATAACTCATCTGGGTACAAGACACATTAATGCCAAATGCTTTTACTAAGTAAAGTTTTTCAGTTATTAACTTTGATTTCATTTATTTTAAATTCTTACGGATGGTTTTCGAGCAAATCCGATTTTGATGTCTTTGGAGTTTTCATCGTATTTCGAATCGCCTTTGAAGGATTCTATAAGGCAGCTGCTATTAGATGTTTTTGAAGGCTGAATAGTGATTAGGCTGTTAAAGTGAAAAACAGGAGTCCTCTACATCATTATTCATCCTCATCTTATTCTTCTCTGTCATGATTTTTTACGCACACCGTTATGCTGGTGAAGATAAAATAACATCAATAATATTAGATTAAACAATTTTTTTTTTTTAATTTTGATACACATAAGTGATAAAGTCATATTTCACTCAATTTTCCTTGATCAAATCATGATAAACTTGTTATAGATTTTACAGAAATCAATTGGAAATGGTACTTAAGTGTGTTAATTGTATTATGTTAGGTCATTAAGGATTTATCTTTCAAATGTAAGCAAATTGGAGAAGTGTTGTGCAAATCTAGACAAAAACAGATTGTACACCGGTAAGTCTACAAAGAACACCGCCGGTGTTGAATGGAAAAGAAGTGGCCTTCAAGAGAATTAACAAATGCTACCAGTTAGAGCTGGCCTTTACACCGCCAGCTTTCACAAGGGAAAATCAAGCGGCTGGTGACTTTTCATTGTACGCCTACAACTGAAACGGTTACGCCGCCAGTGTTAAAAACGGCGTATATTTTTACTGCTCTTGAAAATTAATTTTCACATTAAAGGCCGTTGCCCTTTAATGCCGGTGTGGCTCCCCTGCGACCATTCATATAAATTCATCTTTTTGTCATTTGGTTGAAAAAAAAAAAACCTAGGCACGAAAATCATCCTATTCCTCTTTGCTCCTTGATATAGAATTAGGGTTTAAACACTAGTTAAATTATCTTATTGATTGAATAAGGATTCCACACTGGGATTCAAGCGGAAAACGTTATTTGGATTTGGATTTCAAAAACAGCATTATTTTGACAAGGTGATTTTGTTCTTTTTCTCATATTCAAATGTTGGATGATGTTTAATACTTGATTTCTTGTGATCTTAATTAGGGTTTTTAGTTGAAGATCTGAATTATTTGATTGATGATCCATGTTGTTGATTGATCAATTGTCTGTATTTGATTTGTTGATGTTATTTCACATATTAAAGATTTTGGATTAGATCTGGAATTCATGATAGATTAGGATTGTAATTGAGAAATTCTTTTCTAATCAATTTTGTGAAAATCTAATTTGGATTACAGATTACATAGGGATATGGATTTGAATTCAATCAGGGATTGGTAATTGAATAGATTAGTCAATTAATCACTTTCCTAGGAATAGGGAACATTGATTGGTTAATTTAGGGTAATAGCTTGCTTTGAGAAAAGAAGTGTTATCTAGTGCTAGATTGTTTAGAAACTGAATCCATTGACAAGTTTGGATTAGACATGTTTTGATTGATAGCATACATTCATTTGATTATTCAGATCTATTGGCTTTTAACTTAATCAATTACAGGTGTTGGAAATCCAAGATTTTTATTAGTTTAGTTATATAAAAGAAAATCTAAAAAGAGAAACAACATTTTAATTTGCCTAACTATGAATTGGATTGATATATTTGATAGCTAGTCCTCAGTCCCTGTGGATTTGACTCGGTATTCACTGATATATTATCACTACACATGCACCCGATACACTGTCGGTTAAAGATTTGCTCATTTAAAGAAAATTGAATTTAACTAAAAAGAGTTTTAAATATCATATATTGAAAAAAAGGCTTGATCAATTTTTGGCGTCGTTGTCGAGGAGTGATTTGGTGCTACTTTCAATTTTTTATACTTTTGTAGACTAGGCTTTTATTTGAAAATTTTTTAAAAAAATTGTAAAATATAAAAAAAAAATTGCTTTCTTCTTTACTTATATATACTAGTTTTTGATTCTTTTGTATATTTCCACTCGTTTTTCTTTTTCTCTTTGTAAGTGCTTGAAGTTTTTATTGACTATCAAGATGGATAGCCAAGGAGCACCAGTCTTCCCATTTTGTTGTACTAATGAGCTTCAATCAGAAATATTTTCTTTCAAGCAATATGGGGGAGAGCCTGTGTCAAATGCATGGGGAAGATACCACAATTTGATGCGTAAATGCCCTTATCATGGATTACCTACTTGGTCTTAACTATTAGTATTCTTTGGAGGAATTGAAGTCCATAATAGGATGATGCTAGAGTCAGCTACTGGAGGGCAATTGATGGGAATGCCTATGGAAATAGCGTTTGGAAAAATGGAAGAACTTATAGGATACCCATATGTTGATTCAAATTTCTCTTCTCCAATAGTTTGTATGTGTTGTAATGGATCACATGATAGCTCTCAATGTTAAGGTGGTAGTTCAAAACTTCATCCCAATATGTTAAATCAAGAATATCACCACACTTGCGAGACTCCAAGGCAAAAGACTAGAGGTGGGCAAGTGGGTTAAACGGGCCAACCTGGCCTGGCCCACTTTGGCCCGTGGGTTAAACGGGCCAAAAAATTTTGACCCACTTTAAAAACGAGCCAAAATTGCCTGACCCTAACCCAACCCACTTTGGCCCGTGGGTTAAACGGGCCAACCCATTTTTTGACCCTTTTAACCCACTTACATATTTTGTGAGTTAAATGGGCCAAGTTGACCCATTTAACTTATTTATACTAACTAAATAAGATATATATAATAAAAAAGAGAGTTTTATAAGGTTATATATATTAATGATTAATTTCATTATTATTTTAATTACTTTTTATATAAAAATAAGTTTTTTAAAATAACTTATTAGACAATATATTTTATTTAAAACAATAATAATATATTTTATAAAATTTTATGGTGCATGTGCATCAATTTGTCATTCTTTGTTATAATTAACACATAAATTTAATCTTAAGTATAAAAAATCTCAAGAATAACCTTCATTAATACATATTTACCTTATAATTATTTATTTTATTTTTATAAAAGTGGGTTGGTGGGTCAACCCACTTAACCCGCGGGCTAGCCCATTTGGCTCGCGGGTTAAGTGGGTTGGGTAAAATTAACCCCCTTTTAAACGGGCTAAAAAAGGCTGACCTTAACCCGTTTTTAAAGTGGGTTAAACGGGCTGGCCCGCGGGCCATAGCCCATTTGTCCAGCTCTACAAAAGACGGTTGTCAATTCTTCTTCTATACCTACAGTTACAGTTCCGGGTAAAGAGAAAACTTTTCAAGAACTTATAAGGAGTTTAGAGAAGAAATGGGAAGAAAAGTTTGAGAAGCAACAAGAGGTTATTGAGAAATTAGAGACTCAAGTAGTAAGTCTAACTGAATTTGTTTCATCTATGTTTAAACTTGCTAACACAAGTGCAGATTGGGAGCTTTCTAGTGATGAAAAGGAATTTGATACCCCAGTTGATAATCAAAGGCAAGAAAAAGGGAAAGAGAAGGCAGTTGTGTCAAGTGCAAAAAATTTGAACAGTAATTCTTCAGTGGTCAAAGAGATTGAAACAAAAGAAGAAAAGCCAACATGGGAATCAACAATTGAGAAGCTTGCAAACCTAACTTTATAGGGGTTTGAGAAATTAGGACAGCAGATTGCAAGTCTTAAGAAGCCTTCTGCCCCAGTTGAAGTAAATGAGATTAAAGAAAAGACAAGCAAGTAGGTTGAGACTAAAGAATATTTGGATTCTACATCAACTCAGATGGAAGATGTGGTATAATAGGAGCACACTCCTATAGTAGTTGAGCCTACTATCAGATTAAATGTGCCATTAGTTCCTTTTCTAGGAAGATCAAGAAAGAGAAAAAATGATGCAAATTTTGAGAGAATCCTGGAGCTTTTTAAGAAGCTTGAAGTCAATATTCCCTTGGCTAAAATTTTAGAAGAATCACCTCAATACAAATGGTTTCTGAAAGAAGTCAAGAGCAAGAAAGGGAAAATGAATGGGAGAGAGAAAGTCATGTTGTCTCAAGCTTGTATTGAAGCTTTGAATGATACATTGCCCCTAAAGTTAAATGATCCAGGAAAATTCACAGTGGATTGCACTATTGGAGATACTCAATTTAAAAATGCATTTAGTGATTTAGGTGCAAGTATTAATTTGATTCCTTTCTCTGTGGCAAAGAAATTAGGATTAGGGGATGCAATCAAGAAGACTGAGATGACAATTCAATTGGCTTATCGCTCTATTAAAAGACCAAGAGGGGTAATTGAGGATGTGCTTTTGAAAGTTGATAAGTTCATTTTTCCAGTGGACTTTGTGGAACTAGATATAGAAGAAGATCCTGAAATTCCCTTTATTCTTGGTTGCCCATTCATGGCCATTGCTGGAGCTATCATAGATGTGAAGAATAGCAAGATGATGTTGAGGGTTGGAAATAAAGAGTTGAATATGAATATCATGAAGAGATGGAAAAGAACCCTAAATCTACCAAGACAAACACAACATCAGAGAGTGCAAGAGTAGAAATTGCAAGAAAAGGAAGGATAAGAAGACTAGTGAATTTGATCCTCCTTGAAGAAGAAAGTCAAAAAGTCAGGTTGAGACTATAAAACAAGCGCTAAGTGGGAGGCAACCCACTATTATCTATCTATTTATATCTTTATCTTTTTTTTTTGTTTTTCTTTGCTTTGATAGTGTGCCCTATTGTGCAGATAAGAAAAAACATGAGCTAATGCACATGAATTGTAGATAACAAGAGATGAACATACAAGATGGACTTAATTGGAGAACTTCTCTTAGCTATACCAGTTGGAACTCACACATGCATCTATTTTAAAACCTAGGAAGTACTTATTCCTTTTCTCTTAATTCTTTATTTCTTTCTTGTTGTTGAGCTGATTAGGAACAGTGAGGTCATTGTTTATTTTAAGTGTGAGGGAAGGGATAATGAATGGAGAATTGGAGGATGGAGTTGAGTATAACTGCTGTATTGATGTCTGGTTTTGTCGAATTGCTAAATTTTTACATGTGACATCTGC
Source organism: Combretum micranthum (assembly GCA_024138025.1). NCBI lineage: Eukaryota > Viridiplantae > Streptophyta > Magnoliopsida > Myrtales > Combretaceae > Combretum > Combretum micranthum. The sequence continues at coordinate 55,730 of JAMXBD010002035.1, forward strand.
ATCTAAATTGAATGGTTGTACCCCACTTTGAAGTTTTTGTCCTTAAGTATTATATGGCAATTTGAGGCCAAATTTTTTTTTGAAAAAATTGTATGAAATCTTGAGATTGTATAGAAAATTGAAAGCATTTTGTAAGAATTGTAAATTGACTTACTTAGTGCCTTAATCACCTACTGATGTGATTAGAATACTTGGTTAAAATTAAGTAGTGAAATCTTTGAGGAACAAACTTACTTGTATTTAGCTTTAGAATCAAAAGTTTGAGAGTAGGTCGAGTCCTTCTATGAAAAATAAACAGGTCTACTTCTAAGGAAATTTTAGTCTATATACTCTTTGAGTTATTTTGATAACTTTATAACACTTAGTGAAAGAGGTAGAAGAAACTTTTCACTTAGTGATCCTTTATAAAAATAAGTCTTGAATTTGTTATTGCATTCAAAGAAAGAAAAAAAAAAAAGAAACAAGCATAGCCTCTACTCCAATGACTCAAGTATTTGAATTATGAGTATCTGAACTTAAATGTTAAAATGAGGAAGAGTTCTTAGGGTCATTTAAAACCTAGTCACTTAGGTGATGAGCCTAGGATGTGCTGACTCAATGAACTCACTATAACGAGAAGGAAGGAAAGACAAAAGTTCAATTCATGAACTTTGAAAAACAAAAAGATGAGGCAAAAACCTCCCAAAAAGAATAAATGCTTATATGAAAAGAAATAGAAATGAATGCAAAAGAACCAAATGCAAAGAGACTTATAAAGAAGGAGAAATTCTAGAGAAGGAGTTGATACCATATGCTTTCATTATGTGTTGCTAAGAGTATATACCTGCTAAATGTCCAATGAAGTTTAAATGGGTGTTTTTCCTTATTGGACTTTGCATTTACTTTTGGATAGAAGATTCTTTTGTTAAATACTAGAATTAAAGTTTGTTTTGTCTAGATTAGCTACTAAATTTTGATTGTAGTAATCTAATTACATGTACCCAGTTTGGTTTGAGCAGTAGGCACAAGAAATACAAGTCATATAAAAGAATGATGCGTGAACTTTGATTGTGAAAAGATTTGTACATTCTATGACAGATTTCAACTTTGAGCTTTTTGTTTTGCTTAAGGACAAGCAAAAGTTTCAAGTATGGGGGAGTTGATAAAGTCATATTTCACTCAATTTTCCTTGATTAAATCATGATAAACTTGTTATAGATTTTATAGAAATCAATTGGAAATGGTACTTAAGTGTGTTAATTGTGTTATTTTAGGTCATTAAGGTTTATCTTTCAAACACAAGCAAATTGGAGAAGTATTGTGCAAATTTGGACAAAAACAGGTTATACACCGACAAGTCTGCAAAGAACACTGCTAGCGTTGAATGGAAAAGAGTGACCTTCAAGAGAATTAACAAACGCTGCCAATGTTCAATGAAGAAATCCAACCAGTGTTAAAAAATTATAACGTACACGGGCTAAATTTGATCATACATCACCGACTTTGAGGCAGTATTAGATGTAAACAAAATGCAAATTATTAGAGTCGGCCTTTACACTGCCAGCTTCCATAAGGGCAAAATCAAGCGATTTGTGACTTTTCATTGTACGCTGACAACTGGAACGGTTACGCCGTCGGTGTTAAAGACTACATATATTTATTACTGCTCTCGGAAATTAATTTTTGCATTAAAGGCTGCCAGCCTTTAATGCTGGTGTAACTCCCCTGCAACCATTCATATAAATTCCTCTTTTGTCATTTAGTTGAAAAAAAAAAACCCTAGGCACGAAAATCATCCTATTCCTCTTTGCTCCTTATAGAATTAGGGTTTAAACACCAGTTAAATTATCTTGTTGATTGTATAAGGATTCCACACCGAGATTCAAGTGGAAAACGTTATTTAGATTTGGATTTCAAGAACAGGATTATTTTGACAAGGTGATTTTGTTCATTTTCTCATATTCAAATGTTGGATGATGTTTAATACTTGATTTCTTATGATCTTAATTAGGGTTTTTAGTTGTCGATCTGAATTATTTGATTGATGATCCATGTTGTTGATTGATCAATTGTTTATATTCGATTTGTTGATGTTATTTCACATATCAAGGATTTTGGATTAGATCTAGAATTCATGATAGATTAGGATTGTAATTGAGAAATTCTTTTCTAATCAATTTTGTGAAATCTAATTGGATTACAAATTACAAGGGATATAGATTTGAATTCAATTAGGGTTTGGTAATTGAATAGATTAGTCAATTAATCACTTTCCTAGGAATATGGAACATTGATTGGTTAATTTAGGATAATAGCTTGCTTTGGGAAAAGAAGTGTTATCTAGTGCTAGATTGTTTAAAACTGAATTTATTGACAAGTTTGGATTGGACATGTTTTGATTGATAGCATACATTCATTTGGTTGTTCAGATCTATTGGCTTTTAACCTAATCAATTACAAGTGTTGGAAATCCAAGATTTTTATTAGTTTAGTTATATAAAAGAAAATCTAATAAGAGAAACAATATTTTGATTTGCCTAGCTATGAATTAGACTGATATATTTGAAAGCTAGTCCTCACTCCTTGTAGATTCAACTCAGTATTCACTGATATATTGTCACTGCATATGCACCCGATACACTGTCGGTTAAAGATCTTCTCATTTAAAGAAAATTGAATTTAATTAAAAAGAGTTTTAAAAAGCATATATTGAAAAAAAAAAGTGATCAATAAGACTAATAAAATTAATTCAAAATTTATGCTTTCCTGAATATTTATAAATACTTTACTTGAAATATGCATAAAGCATATAAGACTATGGGCCCAAAAGGCAATTACAGTATCTCATTGAGAATATTATATGTATGATATACATTTACAAAATATTACATGAAAGTAAATTATAAAAAAATATTGCATAGGAAAGGTGCAATATAGCTTTTTATGTGTATTGCACTTTGAAGGTGTGATACATGATTGGGCCTTTCATCCTCTAGAGAGCAAAGCACAACACAAACTTGCTTTGGCTTTAGGATTCTTAGTAGGTACCTTAACTGACCTTTAAGACTAGGATTCCAATTTCATTGCAGTTGAATCAACCAATAAGTTTCCCTAAATAAGGGATGTCGAAATTCATCTTCAGAATCCTTTACTTTTCCTACACCAACATTAACATGTTCTTTTTTACTCAAACTAACTAACCCCAGTAGCAAAAATCATCCACATCAATATCATCAACATTACCATCAACATCATCCCCTCTTGATTATCACTGTCACTACCTAATTCTTCTCCCGCATCAAAGCGATCAAACATTGGGGTTTCATCATTATAAGCTCCCATCTTTTCAATCCATAAGGCTATATTGAATGTACCCATCATTGATTTTATCAAAATAACCCGGTAGATTCAAACTTGAAGTACTGATACTCATCAAAGATGAAGAACAACCTGACTTTAATTCATAACAAGCTAATGGGTGTTCAACGATTTGGCCTTTTCCTATACAAACAGACCTGCCACTTTGTCATATCTCACATGATTGCTACAACAATAAACGAAGCTAGCACTCTTATTGCCTTTGGTAAACATATTGTTTGGTAAGTAAAAATTCAACAAAAAGGAACGTGATGATGATGATAATCTATGTTAGAAGTAACCAAATATCATATATGGTCAAATAAGAGAATGGGTAAGTATTGTAACTATATCGCTTAGGGTACATATGGCCCATGTATTACATAGTGAAGAAGTGATACCCTAGCTCCTAAAATTTTCATCGAGTAGGTTGCTAGATCGCATCTTATACATGCGACACAAATAGAAATTTAAATTTTCTACTTAAACATGCGACATAGCAATATTAATTTGGTATTTATTTTTATACAATTTATATTTATGTAACTTTTATTTGAAACAATGCTAGACATGTGTTTCACCCGTATTTGTTATTTACTTCTTAAAAACACAATTGAAATTATCAAGTATGCTTATCAACTTGAATGTGGGAACTTTACAGTCTAGTGTATAAACATACAGTGAATCTTCTAACCGTTAAAAAAAATAAATATAATAATTAGTGTGTTAACTACTGAACCATTAAATTTGCAATTACAACGGAACTAGTCCTGTAAAAAATAATAATGTGACCATAGAATTTTACCAACTTGAATATTTAAAATGTCAATCAATTAATTCAAATTTGTGATATTTTTAACAAAATGTGAGAAATCTATAAATAAATAAAATTTTAATTAAATATGGTATGGCTCTTTGTTTTCATTTTACAATAGATTGGCAAACACGTATTTATGCCTAAAACAAAAGATTAAAAAAACTTATAATTAGATGCGTAATAAAATAAAATAAAGTAGTTTCCAAGAGAGGTATGGGTTTTTTGTTTTCGTCTATGTGCAGATGACACAGAATTTTTCAAATAGATTATTTGTCAAGACACATAGGATAAAAAAACAGACAATTTTACTCATAAAAAAATCAAATAGACCAGGTTCAGATCAGATACAAATAAGATATAGAAGCAGATCAAATTCAGATATTGATGAAATACAAACCATTCAAACAGGCCATTCTGGTTAGCACTAACATTTAATAGGATTAAAAAAAAAAAAGAAGATAATTGGTCCACTGATGAAATTATAGAAATGCACTAATATATGATACGTCCTTGATCAAATAGATACAACTTAATATGTAGCAATGCTAAATTAGGCTTTCCATTGATTCGAAATTCTAAAAAATGTTTACATTAAATTCATTTATAGGAAACACTAAAGAACTTAAAAAGAACAAAAAGAAAAAAAAAAAAAAACAAAATAGAACAAATAAGTTGTAAATAATATATGAAAAATGGATTATATATCTAGGATAAAATTAAAGAAGGGGAGGGGGTGTAAATTGAGTTTTACAACAATTTTTTTAGTTTACAACTTTAGTGCCTCATTAGTGTAATTTAACAAACTAAGTAATAAATTAACAATAAGAAGTGAATTGCAATAAATAAAAAAGATAGTGATAGAGAAATAATATGGAGTTCATATCGCCCCTCCTCTACTCCACGAACACTAATGGCCTCTAATGGTCTTCACAATCCACTTTATCCATCTCAAATAAAATGCTCCTAAGGAGCTACACCACGATGCAACTTCATACAGAGTTTCTCTCGAGTTGTGCATTATCTCACTAAACATAAATTATACTTAGGACACAACTTTCTCTCTCACAAAACACTTAACACTTGAATAATGTCTTATAAAAGATTAGAAAAAGAATATCCAATGGTACTACCAACTCTCTCTCACAAGATGAAGCAAATAAGTGTAGAGGAGAAATTTAGAAAGAGTGTGGGACAGGTAGATTAATCCTAATCTTAAGAGCTCGACTAACTTGTTGAAATCTACCAACAACCCATATTAAAAAAGTCTTCAAGAAAAATAGTCATTTCCTAAAAACTTCTATATTTGCCTTTACACTAAATGCTCCAACTTCTTTTTCCCAAGCCTAAAATATGTTTTGATGATAACAAAAGATCAAGGATTTCTAATAAATTTCAGTCATGCAGTGTTTTATGAAGTAATATTCTTCAAGGAATTTATGAAGTTCTGAAGTCAGAGGTGAGTTAGTGGTCAGTTGAAAAAAAACAAAGAATTTTTGAATGCTGACTCTGAAGTGTCATACAACATTACGTTAATGATACAAAAACAAATTATATTGAAGACCCAGCACCAAAGTTGAATGTATTTGGGTAATGCATTCAAATATGTTCCACATTAGTTGGATTAATATCCATGGGGATTCAAGTGTTAAAGTATTCAAAAAATAAGAATATAGCTTTCAAGATTTTTTGGACAATACATTATCAAATCCAGATTTTATGTATGTCTGAAGAAAAGAAGCAAAGCAAGAAGATCTTATAAAAGAACCGATACTATTTTCATGGGATATGAAGATCAGAAGGTCAAATAGAAGCAAGATGTCAACAACGGTTCAAAGCTCAAATTCGAATTACAAGATAAGGATTCCTATATTTCAGTTAAGCAAGTTTATCTCATGAAGATTACAATGAAGATAACAACTTCAAGATAACGTGATATTCAAATTATCTTCAGTCAAAGTTTCAACTTAATTCGAAGATGGTGCAAAATATTGAGGAACAAAATTTATCTACTTCAAATCTGACTGTTGCAGCTTCTAAGATATATTCAACATGAACTGAGAAGAATAATAACGAAATGTGAAAAAGAGCGATCTGAAAAAAAAAAATCATTCCTTCATCTGAGCAAAATTGCGATAGCTTACATAGTCTTTTTTTTTTTTGAAAATTTTGAGGATACATATTGTATTTCCATTGATTTAGATTTACTCAATTCTTGTGTGAGATACAGAGTTACAAGTAGGTTTAGTAGATTGATTGTTAGCTTAAGGAGAAGCTTAAAGAATCAAGCTGAGTGCATTGTAAGCCAAGTATGTTGGCAATGACAACTTGTAACTTGTTTATTTTGGATAAAATTGAACATACCGGTGAGGAAGACTGGGTCCCCGGCTTGGTGCTGGAAGAGAGGACTGACGCTCAAGACAGAACCTCTATAAATCAACTTTGCAATCTTCTTACCCTATCTTTTTATTTTCGTATATTTTCATTTAATTATTTGTGCTGTGGATTAAACTCAGAGAGTAACTGTAAACAAGAATTTATGTTTTAAGAATTGGTTGATTGTATTTGATTTTTTTAAACGATCTTAAAATAAGTTCAAGTGTATTTAAAAGCCATTTCAAAATTAATTAACTAAGTAGAAGTGACTTAGAGATACTTTTGAAAAAGAAATTTGAATAACCAATTCACCTCCCTCTTGGTTATTCTTTTGGGACCAACAGACTCTTTTTAGAAAAAAGCATAAGCATCCAGACTCCTTCCATTGGCGCCCAAATCATAGGCAATTGAAGCTGACTGGTAGCTGAAACTGCAGTAAACCACACTTCTCAATATTCTAAAGATTTTAATTTCAAATATGAGTGGATTACTTAACCGGTCAGAAAAATCACCGGGTACAAAGCAGTATTTTGGAAAGTCCAAGTCGTATCCACAGGAGCTAATGGCTAATTACTAGATTTAAACTTTTACCCTAATCTAAGCAATTGATTTTTCAGATGGTAATTAATCTATATTGATCTAAATTAAAAACTAGATTTCAAATGATTTATCAAGAACTAAAACCATATGTTCCAGCAACTATAACGAGGGATTTAGGTTTAGGAGATGCAGATGATATATGAATGATGTATTTCTATTCTCATGTGAAATGACTCATACTTTAAATTGATATATAACATTGATTACTTGGGATTTGATCAAATTCATCTAAGAATTGCTCACCTCTCGATGTAACAAAATCTTTCATAGCATAAACTATCCTATTAAGATAAGTTATCTATGATTTCAGGTTAATAGCATTTTTCTCACCAAAATTACTATCTAGTTAAGAATACAAAACAAGCACCGTTAAGTGACCCAAATTTGTAACCCTAACCGCATAAAGATTAATGAATTCTCAAGTTCTATATCACAGATTTACATATCTCTATGACAAATATTCAAAAACCTAAGTTTTGCTTGTGCGGATCATTGAATCCTTCTCAGGTATCTTTAATCCTTTCTATCTAATCTATGTTGATCAGGCATAAACTAAACAGATTACAAACAAAGATAATCAAATTCCCAAATAATCAACACCAATATCAATTTAATTCATGCATCAAATCATCGAATCCATTCATACATATTCATAATTGACAATGAAAACATGCATCTCAATATACAATCAAGCATAAACATAAAAGAATAGAGATTGAAAACACCTTAAAAATGGTTCCTTTTCAGAAACGGGAATTTCCAAATCCAAAATCCCACAATTGTAGGCAACGCTTGATTGTAGCTAAACCCTAATCCACTCTAAATTGCTAGAACATTAGGGTCTTAGTGCCCTAAAAGAGAAACAAACAAGAACATTTTGTTTCCTAATTTTTCTGAGTATTTTGTGTTTTTCTCTATATTTTTCTCCAAAAACACTCTTAAATAGAGCAAATTCGCATGAAGAATACAGACTGACATAGCTGTACGCGGCAGTTACAAAATGTACGCCGCCTGCGTAAATGTGGATCTTGCCGGTTCGTTGTATGAAAAGTGCCTCTTCAACTTACGCTTGATGAACACAGCCAGTGTTGCTTCAAATCTGGCCTGCGTAGATCATCATTGAGAATTTCTTAAGGATTATACGCAGGGATACTGGCAGCGTTGAATCCCAGAAGGCCGGCGTTCTTGCTTCATCAAACCCTACACTGGCTGCGTTCGAGCCTGCGTTAAGGATTTGCATTATGTGGACAAAGTACACAGGCCAACGCCGGCGGCGTTGATGCAGAATTTGCCGGCGTATCTCTTATTCCAAATGCTTGCTCCAAATTGTCTTCTACCCTGGCTGCGTTGATGACTGCGTTAAGAAATTGGCTTCTGTGGTCATTCTACACAGCCTCTGCGGGCGTTGGATGCTTTTGAGCCGCGTACATGTTGATCTTCAACCAATTGTTTTGGAATTTGCTCATTACTTCTTTGTTGACCTGATTTCACAAAAATTACACTTATAAATATACATTCCACTTGATTTCTATCAAATCTGTATCAATTTTATCCACAAAATGTATGTAAAATATGAGTTCATCAAATTCCCCCACACTTGAATTGTTGCTTGTCCTCAAGCAAATTTTATAAGAATCCGTCATAGATTGTATCAATTTCACTAATTTCTTCAAGCATCTTCTCAACTTGGGACTTGCAATTATAATGACCTACTGCTCAAATCAACTTGTGAGCTTGTAATTGGATTACTAAAATCAAGATTCAAAAGTTAATCTGGAAAAATCAAACTTTAATCTTCACTTTTAACAATAAAATTATCTAATCCAAAAGTAAGCAATTCCACTAAGGAAAAATACCTATTTAAACTTCAATGGATTTTTAGCATTCATATAATCAAAGTAACAAAGAATGAAAGCATATAGTATCTATTCAATCCCTAGATTATCTCCCCTTTTATTACAAGTCTTACTTTTATTGAATTTTTGCATTCTTTTTGCCTTTCTTTTCATACAAGCAATTCTTTTGAACTTGGGAGGTTTTTGTCTCCATCTTTTATTTTTGAACTTTTGCCCATTCCTTCCCTTATCGTTATAGTGAGTTCATTGAGTCGGCACATCCCGGGCTCATCACCCAAGTGACCAGGTTTTAAGATACCCCTAAGAACTCTTCCTCACTCTAACATTCAAGTTTGGACTCATAACTCATCTTGAGTTAGCGGAGTAGTGGCTATGCTTGTTTCTTTTGCAATTCAATACTAAGACTTTTTTATAGGGAATCACTAAGAAATGAATTTCTTTTACTTCTTTCACTATTGTTAAATGACTTCTCAATAGAAAAATCCAGTGATTATATAATAACTAACTATTCCTAGAAGTAAACCTAGTTATTTTTCTCAAAAGGACTTGACTTACTCTCAACTTCAAATTTTAAGCTAAAAACAAAGTAAGTTTGCTTCTTAGAGATTCAACTTCTCAATATTGACAAAGTAATCCATTCACAAAGTTAATGAGTAAGATCTTTAGCAAGTTATTTCCATTTCAATTCAGATGCTATCCACCATATTTTGAAACAAATCTCAAGATTCTTATAAATTTTTTTTGACCTTAAATGTACTAGATCAAGAACAATTAGTGTGGGTACAAGCATCATGAATATAACTCATATTTCACCAGCCATCAACCCATGTTTAGTTTCAATACTATCCTTCCCCCACACTTAAGATATACATGACCTCACTGTACTAAATAAAACAAACAAGAAAGAGAAAAAAAATGAAACTAATGACTTCCCTGAAATAAAGCGTGATGATACCAAAATGATAGGGTGTAGCTGCAAGATGCTGCCCTGTGATAACTACAAAACAAAAAAAAGATAAAGGAAAATAAGAAGTTAAGTTCTAATCATCTACAGATCATAGCAAAAACAAAACAAATCAAAATCCATTAGAGCTAGCAGGGACTCTAGCTCTCTGCTCCGTGCTGGAGCTGCTATCATCATCTGTGGATGTCTTAATAATTGCGACCCTTTCTGAATTGATACAACAAAACATATCCTTGATCGCCTGAAACATCTGCTTTCTAAATCCCTTGTTCTTCCTTTTTTCTTGCTTCAGGATAGTCAAAATCTGATCATGTCCTTGCTCCAATCTATCTAGGGTAGTAACCACCCTATCCCAATTGATCCAGAAGGAGCTGAAGAAGAAACTGGAGGAGGCGGAGTTGATGATGAAGGTGGTAGCTCAATAGGAATATCTCCAGGGAAGATGTATGATAATCCTGCTCCTCAACCACTGGTGGTGGACACCTCTTTGAACTTTGACCAAACCAAATCCCCTGAAAGGAGCAGATGTAATTTTTTGCTCGGGATCTCCACATCCCCTTCAGGTTCTCGGAAAATTTGCATTCCCTTCAGTAGCTTGGTTATATATCCTCCACAACACAAGAACTTAGTTCTTGTGTCATCAGCTTGTCTAAAGATAAAATTTGCCACTTCCACTCCAAGATCAATCCTGTGATTGCAATGATGCTGAAGAGGTAAAACATGTCAAACGAAGTCACTTTATTGTGACTTGTCTTCTAACAGCTCACAGTGTGGGCAATGATATGGTGGATGATCTTGTATTCCACTCTAGAAAAAATGGATGCCACTGACTTGGAAGCCACAAAAGGTTCTGTCAAAGCTATCAATTGCAACCAATATGCCTCTTGAGTCATTTCATCTGCTCCTTTAGGCCAAGAATTTGTCAGCTGCAAATTATCTTGCTCGCTTTCATACAAACCCAACACTCGTCCCATAGATTTCATTCTAATTTCATGCACCTCTCCATAAGCTTGGAATATAAACTTTGACCTTTCCCCTTCAGATTCCACCTTCAAAGTGGAAAGAACTTCAAGTGTGAGATTCTTATATGTAGGTTCTCTCCATTCAAACAGCCTCAGCCAAGCCGAATCCCGAATCAATTCAACAACTTGATTTCTAATCCCAAAATCATCCAATAACTCCCAATCCATGTATTGAGAATTGATGAAATCCATCTTCATTAATCGTCTTTTGTTGTCTTTGGCGTATTGCTGGCTGGATAAAACATTTTGGGCTTGTGCACTTGATGATTCAGTGGTTTGTGGTCTCTTTTGTTTGGGGGCCATAGCTGCAAATGAGTACAATAGGGAGGCTTAAACAGATAGCACCAACCATAACCATGAAGCTCTATGCTAGTGTCTGTGAAACAATCAAAACTAATCCCTAAACATTCACCTAGATCATGTTATATCTTACAAATCAAACCCCAAACTCAACAAATCACATTATCAACAAGTCATCAACTCAACCAACACTTGCAAATGGAATAGTTCAAGGTAGGCTGTGTGGAAAGAAATGTTGGTTACAAATTGATCCTAAATTCACTGTTTAGCAAAGCAACAAAGCAACAAAACAATTTTAACATCACCTACTACTGTAACCACAGCATCCAAATGATGAGACAAAGTATGAACAAATATGGGCACACACGAATACATTGTCTAAATCAAGTACTTCGTTGCAATTGATCATCATGAACACTTGAATTAAGCAAATTTTGGAATTACACCAAAAAGCCCCAAATTCAGTTTACACAATCATAAACACATCAACATAAACCCTAGTTCATCAATAATGATCAAAACATGCTAAATGTGTAATCTAATGAAATTCAATGCTAAACAGCCATCAAAATATCTCAAATATACTCCCAAAATCAACCAACAATTCGGACATCCACACCACCCTTCATTCACGGCTCATCACACTTCAACCATCAAACATACAAATTCCTCCACCAATCCGAGCCACTAACATTCATGAATATTGGATAGATTAACAAGAAAAAAATAAATTGGATAGAGATCTTACTTGATGGTGTCGAATAATCCAAGCGATGGGGAATAGCAATACACACCGAGAGGAGTTGGGGAGAAACAATAAAATGGGAGTAGGTGAAAAAGTGAGAAAATGCAGACAAAACCTGTTAATTTCGAGTTGCAGGTCCTACGCCGGCAAAATTTAGACTACGCCGGCGGCGTTGAAGGTGTTGTCAATTCAACTTTCAATTTCCAAGACAGAAAGGCAGGCAGCGTATTTTTTACGCAGCCAGTACAGGTCTACGCTGGCACTACACAGGCTGTGTATCTATGTTTCCAATTTTTTTTTTTTAAACACAAGAGAATAATCCATTATCCTATGTAATTTGTAACTAATAATTTAAGATTACTTACCTTGCCTTTTTCTCAAATGAATTTATCTAAAGCTCCAAGAATGATTGCCATGATCTGAAAACAAAAAAAAAATAAAAAAATAAACACTAAGTTAGTCATGGGTTGCCTCCCAAGTAGCGCTTAGTTTAACGTCGCTTAGCCCGACAGTGCTTGATCAAACTCAGCTTGGATCCTGAAGATCCACATCTTTCTTACTTGCTTCCACAAACTTTCTTTCCCAAAAATGCTTCAATTGGTGACCATTGACTTGAAATGACTTTTCCCCATCTTCTTGATCTCAACCACTCCATAAGGATACACTTTGATGATCTCAAATGGTCCAGACCACCTAGATCGTAATTTACCGGGAATAACCTTAATCGAGAGTTATAAAGTAGAACTTTTTCTCCTTCCTTAAATTCACGATATAGGATTTGCTTGTCATGCCACTTCTTGGTTTTCTCCTTAAATATGAGCATTCTCAAAAGCATCATTTCGAAACTCATCCAACTCATTCAATTGGAGTAACCTATGTTCACCAGCAGCTTGTCTATCAAAGTTAAAAACTTTATTGCCCAATAAGCTTTATGTTCCAGTTCTACAGGGAGATGACAGCCTTTCCATACAGCATGCGATGGGGACATCCCAATAGGATTCTTATAAGCAGTGCGGTAAGCCCAAAGTGCATCATCAAGCTTTAGCGACCAATCCTTCCTTGATGAATTAACTGTCTTTTCAAGGATTCGCTTAAGCTCTCTATTAGATAGCTCCACCTGACCACTTGTCTGAGGATGATAAGGTGTAGCAACCTTATGTCTCACACCATACTTTGCAAGTAAATTATCAAATTGTTTATTGCAAAAATGAGTTCCTCCATCACTAATAATTGCTCGTGGTGTCCCAAATCTAGTGAAAATATTTCTTTTTAAGAATTTAAGTACTCCTCGTGCATCATTAGTCGGAAGCGCAACAGCTTCAACCCACTTAGATACATAGTCAACTGCCACAAGGATATACTTGTTGTTGAAGGATGATGGGAATGGTCCCATAAAGTCAATCCCCCAAACATCGAAAATTTCAATCACTAGTATCCCATGCTGTGGCATCTCATGCCTCTTGGAAATATTCCCTGTTCTCTGACATTGATCACAAGTCTGTACATATGCTCTGCAATCCTTGAATAGAGTGGGCCAATAAAATCCACATTGAAGAACTTTTGCAGCAGTTCTTTCAGCACCAAAATGACCACCAGTTTCTCGATTATGGCAATGATAAAGTATATCAGCAATTTCAGATGCAGGTACACATCGTCTAATTACTTGGTCTGGACAACTTTTAAAAAGAAATGGCTCATCCCAGAAATAATATTTCATATCTGATAAAAATTTTCGTTTCTGGTGATGAGTGATTTTGTAAGGCAAAATTCCAGCTACCAAGTAATTAACAATATCTGCATACCAAGGTATATCTTTAATTGAAACTTCATAGAGATATTCATCAGGGAATGACTCATTAATAGGTGACTCATCTTTCTCATTAACAATTCTGGAAAGATGATCAGCAACAACATTCTCCACTCCCTTCTTATCTCTAATTTCAATATCAAATTCTTGTAAAAGCAAAATCCACCTTATAAGCCTAGGCTTTGCATCTGATTTTGCTAATAAATACTTAAGTGCAGAGTGATCAGTATAGACAATTACCTTAGAACCAATAAGATATGATCTGAATTTGTCACAAGCAAATACCACGGCCAGCAATTCTTTCTCTGTGGTAGCATAATTTCGTTGTGCTTCATTCATCATTTTGCTAGCGTAGTAAATTACTTGAAAAACTCGGTTCCTTCTCTGACCAAGTACTGCACCTACTGCCATATCGCTTGCATCGCACATAAGCTCAAATGGTAGCTCCCAATCTGGTGCTACAATTAGTGAGTAGGTCAATTTTTCTTTCAAAAGCTCAAAAGCTTCTAGACAAGCATCATCAAAGAAAAAGAAGTATTCTTTTCTAATAAAGCACAAAGAGGTCGTGAAATTTTTGAAAAATCTTTAATAAACCTCCTGTAGAAACCTGCATGACCAAGGAAACTTCGTATTCCTTTCACATTTACCGGTGGTGGTAACTTTGAGATCACCTCAACTTTAGCTTTGTCTACCTCTATCCCTCTTTGAGAAATTTTATGACCCAGCACAATTCCTTCTTTCACCATGAAATGACACTTCTCCCAATTTAAAACCAGATGAGTGTCTTTGCATCGCTTGAGCACAAATGACAAATTCTCCAAACAAGTTTCAAATGAAGCTCCATAAACAGAAAAGTCATCCATGAAAACTTCAATAAATTTTTCAATCATATCTGAGAATAATGCCATCATACACCTTTGAAATGTTGCTGGTGCATTACATAAACCAAAGGGCATACGTCTGAATGCAAACGTACCGTAAGGACAGGTGAATGTCGTCTTTTCTTGATCTTCCGGTGCTATTGAGATTTGATTATAGCCCGAATATCCGTCCAAGAAACAATAATATTCATGCCCAGCTAGCCTCTCTAGCATTTGGTCTATGAAGGGAAGAGGAAAATGATCTTTACGGGTGGCATCATTCAACTTTCGATAATCGATGCATACCCTCCATCCAGTCACAGTCCGGGTAGGTATTAACTCGTTCTTTTCATTGTTCACAACTGTACCCCCCTTTCTTAGGTACCACTTGAGTAGGACTCACCCACTTACTGTCAGAGATTGGATATATGATACCAGCATCAAGCAACTTTAATACCTCCTTCTTTACAACTTCTTTCAAAGTAGGGTTGAGTCTTCTCTGTGGTTGGACCGTCGGTTTACATTCAGCTTCCATGAGGATCCGATGAGTACAAACAGACGGATGGATCCATGAATATCTGCAATTGTCCACCCAATCGCTTCCTTATGTCTTTTAAGCACTTCAATCAACTTGTGTTCTTGTTCAGAAGATAACTCCACAGAAATAATAACGGGAGTGTATTATTTTCACCTAAAAACACATACTTAAGGTGACTAGGAAGCTGTTTCAATTCAAGTTGAGGTGGTTCTTGTATGGATGGACTCAATTTCTTTGTACTAGCCTCTAAAGGCTCAAACTGAGGTGATTTTATCCAAACTCCAGCAACTTCATCCATTAAGTGATTATCTACTTCCTCATTAGGGCTGTCACAATCATCCATACTCAATAGCAAGTCATCTTCCTCGGAGTGAAATTAAGCTCATCATCACTCATTCATGTGAAAACACATGCATGGGAAACTCACCCATCTCAGAATTATCCATGCTGTATTCTGAGTCAATTGATCAATAGTATCAAGATGAAAGCAAGTATCATTACCAGCTAATGTTTGAGGATCGAAATACATCAAATGTGACTTGCTCATCCATAGCCCGTAGTGTCAGTTTTCCTTGTGCACATCAATTAAGGCTTGTCCAGTAGCCAAGAAAGGTCTTCCCAAAATTAGAGGAATCTCCCGTCTTCAGCCATATCAAGAACAATGAAATCGGCTGGAATAAAAATCTATCCACCTTGACCAAAACATCCTCCACTATTCCTCTTGGATGCTTAATGCTCTATCAGCAAGTTGTAAGAGACCGTAGTTGGTTTGCAATCTCCTAGACCCAATTTCTTAAAGATTGAAAACGGCATGAGATTTATGCTTGCTCCTAGATCGCAGTGCCTTATCAAAGTATGATTCACCAATAATACAAGGAATAGTGAAACTTCCCGGATCCTTTAACTTTGGAGGCATCTTGTTCTGAAGAATAACTGAACACTCATGAGTAAGCATAACTGTCTCATGTTCAGCTAGGCGTCTTTTCTTTGTAAGAATATCCTTCATGAACTTTGCATAAGATGGCATGGATTCAAGTGCATCCATGAAAGGAATATTAATGTGCAACTTCTTGAAGACTTCTAAAAACTTCTCAAATTGATGATCCAGTTGCTGCTGCTTCAATCTTCCAGGAAAAGGAATGGGTGGAACATACGGCTTCATTTCTGGTTTTGTAGCATACTATCTTCCTCTTTTCTTTCCTTTTTTCATTACTTGATGAGGGTATTAGGTGTCAGATACTTCTCATCATTTTCCTCATGCCTTCCAGTGCTTTGGTCATCAATCATCTTTCCTTTCTGTTCCTCATCAGTCTTTTTCCCATCTTGATTTCTTCCTTCATTTTCTTAGTAATTTTTTCCACTTCGGAGAGTGATTACCTTCACATCTTCTTTGGATTTTTGTCAGTGGTACTTGGAAGAGTACCTTGAGGTCGGTGTCTAGATGCTTCAGACAACTGAGCTACTGAGTTTGTAAATCCAAGATAATGGAAGCTTGATTTGATTGTTGTTTCAATACTTCTTGCAAAAGCTCAACTGTTATCCTTCTCTTTTGTGGTTGGGATGTTGTTGAGGCATCATTTGTGGTGGCGGTAATGCTCTAGGTGCATTTTGATTGCTCCATCGAAAGTTTGGATGATCCCTCAATCCAGGATTATAAGTGTTGGAGTATGGATTGTAATTCCTTGCATTCCTGTCATATTGATTAACATAGTTAGCTTGCATATTACCAGAATATGAAGAGAAGATCTTCCAGGGTACTCCAAATAGCTCATGTGAGGATCATCATGAGAGATCATGTTCATGTGTGGCTTATGACTTGGTCCAGCCTGACATAGGTTGCATGTGTTTCATCTGTGCGTAAGTGAATCCACTTGTTGTTGTAATTTAGAAACCGTCTCTGATTCATGAATGGCACTAAGTTTTGGTTTGTTTCGTTCATTATGCCAGTGAAACGTAGTACGAGAACCCATTAATCAGATCATAGGCCTCAGGAGCACTTTTATACATCAAACTGCCACCTGCTGTTGCATCAATCATTGTCTTCAAGGAATCTCCAAGAGATATGTAATTAATCTATATTGATCTAAATTAAAAACTAGATTTCAAATGATTTATCAAGAACTAAAACCATATGTTCCAGCAACTATAACGAGGGATTTAGGTTTAGGAGATGTAGATGATATATGAATGATGTATTTCTATTCTCATGTGAAATGACTCATGCTTTAAATTGATATATAACTTTGATTACTTGGGATTTGATCAAATTCATCTAAGAATTGCTCACCTCTCGATGTAACAAAATTCTTCATAGCATAAACTATCCTATTAAGATAAGTTATCTATGATTTCAGGTTAATAGCATTTTGCTCTCACCAAAATTACTATCCTAGTTAAGAATACAAAACAAGCACCGTTAAGTGACCCAAATTTGTAACCCTAACCGCATAAAGATTAATGAATTCTCAAGTTCTATCACAGATTTACATATCTCTATGACAAATCATATTCAAAAACATAAGTTTTGCTTATGCGGATCATTGAATCCTTCGCAGGTATCTTTAATCATTTCTATCTAATCTATGTGATCAGGCATAAACTAAACAGATTAAACAAAGATAATCAAATTCCCAAATAATCAACACCATATCAATTTAATTCATGCATCAAATCATCGAATCCATTCATACATATTCATAATTGACAATGAAAACATGCATCTCAATATACAATCAAGTATAAACATAAAAGAATAGAGATTGAAAACACCTTAAAAATGGTTCCTTTTCAGAAACGGGAATTTCCAAATCCAAAATCCCACAATTGTAGGCAACGCTTGATTGTAGCTAAACCCTAATCCACTCTAAATTGCTAGAACATTAGGGTCTTAGTGCCTTAAAAGAGAAACAAACAAGAACATTTTGTTTTCTAATTTTTCTGAGTATTTTTGTGTCTTCTTTCTCTATATTTTTCTCTCCAAAAACACTCTTAAATAGAGCAAATTCGCATGAGGAATACAGACTGACATAGCTGTACGCTGGCAGTTACAAAATGTACGCCACCAGCGTAAATGTGGATCTTGCCGGCGTTCGTTGTATGAAAAGTGCCTCTTCAACTTACGCTTGATGAACACAGCCAGTGTTGCTTCAAATCTGGCCTGCGTAGATCATCATTGAGAATTTCTTATAAGATTATACGTAGGGACCTACGCTGGCAGCATGAATCCCAGAAGGCCGGCGTTCCTTGCTTCATCAAACCCTACACTGGCTACGTTCAAGCCTGCGTTAAGGATTTGCATTCTGTGGACAAAGTACACAGGCCCAACGCCGGCGGCGTTAATGCAGAATTTTCCGGCGTATCTCTTTATTCCAAATGCTTACTCTAAATTGTCTTCTACCCTAGCTGTGTTGATGACTGTGTTAAGAAATTGGCTTCTGTGGTCATTCTACACAGCCTCCACGCCGGCGGCGTTGGATGCTTTTGAGCCGGCGTACGTGTTGATCTTCAACCAATGGTTTTGGAATTTGCTCATTACTTCTTTTTTAACTTGATTTCACAAAAATTACACTTATAAATATACATTCCACTTGATTTCTATCACATCTGTATAAATTTTATCCACAAAATGTATGTAAAATATGAGTTCATGAGTAGCTTATTGATCATGTCTGATCAAGCTAGCCATCATGCTATATGCCTTGTTGTTTGAACCATAGCTATGATATCATCTGGATCATAGTCTAATCGAAACACTACCAACAAAAGTGATACAACAAAGCCAAGCAACCGCCAAGCAAACACAAACACAAACACAAACAACGTATTTGCAAACAAAAGCAAATTACATAACAAACAAATGTTCATATGCAAACTTTAGTTTCTACCTACGACACATTATTGATCCTTTCCTTTATAATGAGGTGTAAAGGGTTCTACATGTTCATATGTAAAGAAACTGAATATATTATATATATATATATAATAAAAAAATTATACCATATTATTTCCATAATCTCTTCAACCCTTAGATTTGGCCATATCTCTTAAATATCTTGATAATTCTTGTATTTGTCCAAAGCATTTAATTTATTTGGTATGCTTGCACACTACAATCTATGCTTTGCAGCTGTATTATTTATAAGGTAAATTGCAAATTGAAGTCTTTTTTTAATGTTGCTATTTAATTATTGTTCTTAAAATAATTAAAATTTATTAATAATACAATTGTTTTTCCATAAAGACTATGGTTAAACATGATGAACGAGTTGTTTAATTGGTGAACTAAAAAGTGGGTTAAGGTTAGAACTTTTGCTCCATTCATAAGTTGATTCGCAACCAACAAATAAAAAAAAAACAATTAACCTTTAGAATGGTAACATTTTCAAACCTATGCAACTTGTTCAAATGGAATTTTTTGTCATTTTAGATTTTGTTTGAAATTAATAATTAAAATAGAACATAATCAAACTTAATTATCAAAATAAGCCACCAAATTTGCATTTGAGAGATGCATGTTAGGTTTGGATGTATGCGCATGTTAGAAATTCAAATCATGAGCACAAGAATTGCATACTCAACATGAGAGTCACATTCTAGCATTGAAGCAAACACGACGATGTCAAGATAGAGTAGAGAGAAGTAGAAGATCATAATGACTCGCATATTCAACATGTGAGTCACATTCTAGTATAGAAGAAAACATGACGATGTTAAGAGAGAGGAGAAAGAAGTAGAGGATCAGAATGTAGATAGTGTTAGAAAAGAGAATGAGAGCATGGTCGCCTTTGGAGAGTGCAAAATGAGAACAAAAGGAGGAAGAGAGAGATTTGAAGTGGAAAAGGACGTTTTGGTATGGATTGTGGTTGAGAGTGGAAGTGTCGCTAAGAGTAGAAGTCGAAGGGGGTGGTGGATGGGAAGAGAGGAGAGAGAAGATGAAGTCGATGATGAAAGGAGAGGTAAAGAGAGGAGGTAAGGGAGATGGTAAAAGATGGAGGCTTTGGAGCAGAAATCAAAGGTTGGATCGAGGAGTTGTGGTGGTGCCCCTCATTTCTTGCATCGCAAGTATGCGATTCACTATTGAACAAACTCACATCTCCGGCATACAGTTTGGTGATCTATTTTCGTTATTAATATTCCATGTGTCCTTTTTTAAAAAAGTACTATTCTTTTTAAAAGGCTTAGACCAACATTTCACTCATTCAAATGCATAAAATATCATTAATGCACCATAAATCATAATTATCTTGCAAGACATACCATTTATATCGATTAGTAGCATACAAGTACAACAAAAATTTTATACGTAAGTAATTCTTTTAAAATTATACACTATTATCATCGTGTAATAGTATCAATAATTTTTTTTTAATAGGTTATACTCTTTTCTAAGAAGTCAAAACATAATTGTTATATTAATACTATGGATAAATGAGTTGAGTCATATGGTGTGAAGTTTAATGCAAATAATCCTTTAGAAGTTTAAAAACAGTTTTTATAAAAGTTTAAATATTTTTTTAGTGAAATTAAAAATTCAATATTTAAATGCTTAATAAATAATTTATAATGAAGGGAAAAAGTGTCATTTGTTGTTTAATAAGAGGGTTTTATAGCCCACCATAATATGTAAATATATGTTTTGTCAAATAGTAGACACGTGATTGAGGAAAAGAAGACGCAACTGTATACTACCTTATAGGCCACTTGCTTGCCTTCTATACCACTGACGTTGGTGCTAGCCATCACGACCACAGTTTTAGCTTTTAAGTTTTAGGTTGCCAACTTATGTATCTAAGCAGCCAGCCTTTGAATCAGCATACATACTCGAAATTTGAAAGGATTTCCATGTTCTCTGTATAAACCTAGCCTTATGCCTTCTTCTCCAAAAGCTTTCCTAAGCTATAGAAAACCTGTCTAACCTATGATCTTGCTTCGAGGAAGATCAAGATTCAGGAAATAGTTAAGTTGGTTATTTCAATTCTTTAGCAATGTAAAAGAATAATCTCTTCCTAAAGTCTTCTTATTAGTTTTGAAGGGAGTTAATCTTGGAGGAGTTCTGGAGAAAACCCTAAGTTTCTTATTAGAGATTTCGTGTCTCGTAATCAAGGAGGAAAAAGGATCAAGAAATAGGTAAGTTGATCCTTTTTAATCCTTTTAGTGATCTAAAAGTATGATCCTTTCTGAATTTCTTGTTGATGTTGAAGGGAATCATAGTTGTTAGAGGAATTTGTAAGGAAACCCTATTTTCCTTGGAGATTTTGTCGTTTTACAATCAAAAGGAGAAAGGTATGTATGAACCTAAGGTTGTAATTCTTTTGAGTTTAGGGTTTAGATAATGGTAGAGGTACGATTATTTTGTGAAAAATGAATTTTGAGAGTTTTGCTTATGTGATCAGGTGTTTTGGTGAAATTAGGTTTTCTATTTCAAGAACTATTACAGGTATGACCTTACCTTGCTTATTGTTTATGATTATAGGTTTAGTAATTATAAATTGACATAATACTATCTAGCTTTAATTGAATTTGCTGCTTATCTTTAGTTGGGTCTAATAAATAGAGAATACCGTGCTACTAGGACGATGCCCTGATATCTGTGTGTGGCATTGTCCCGAATTGAGTTGTGCACAAAGATGATCCGGTAGTCTAGGAGTAGTATGAGTATGGTACTTAGGATGTGTAGGGAGTACCCAACACCAATATATGTATATATTATTTTCTATATTGATTGTTTTTACAAAGTCATGAGTTACTCCAGATTTAGAAGTAGTGGCCAATGGTTTTAAATCATGTTGTTTGTCTAGCTAATTAATGATAATAATATGGGTTTATTGCATAAGTTATTAGGTTGCATGTGAAATTTTATGTGTTTGCTCATGCGCATGTGTTTGTTGTAAAACGTATTGGGCCTTTATGCTCACTCTTTTATTTTTAAGGAACAGTGAGGATCCCGTAGTGTTTGATTTATCTGGATATTATGTTTATGTGGACTTTATTATAGATATTTTGGATTGGAGGAAATTAGAGTTGAAGACTGTATTCATATTTTAAAAGGTTTATGACTCTGTGATATTTTATGAGACAATTCTTATGTTATTCTAAGTTTAATCTAGGTCGGCTTTTGGTTTCTGCCCTAAGTTATTCAAAAGTTTTGTTATTATGAGATGTTTTTAAACAAGTGCCCTTGTATATGAGAGATTGATATTATTTGGTTTATATTTATGGAGTAGTAAAATAATAGCCTTAGTGTGTCCTACTCAAGTGAGAACACGTAGCAGGTTGATAACACCTTCAATTTAGGGCATTACAACTTAATTGGTATCAAAGCTAGGTTGTGGATCTTACTAGATCTAAGTTATGAACTCCTTAGGATGGTGAGCAATGATGAGTGGGGTAGCTTATCTAGATTAGTATTGTCTTTATCTAGTAGTTTTATGTAGTGTTTTAATCTTTATAGTTGCTTTACCTCTTTTATCATGTTTTATTTGTTCATCCTTATTAGAATGCTACCTAAAAGAAGAGCCCTTGATACTAGTTCCTCTAAGACTGGTGAGGAAGAGATTAATGTAGGACAACCATCTTTGAATCAACTACCTCTAAATGAGTTACCTCATGATCTATCACCACCGTCGCCCCTACCTATAGGTCAGTAGGTACCAGTTGATGCTGCTTAGCTTATGCAAGCAGTGAATACTTATCAAGGTTTTATGGATTACTCAACTATAGGGTCAAGATCATTTCCACAAATTATACTAAGGTTCATGGAATTTCATATATGATTCTAAATATTTCATTTGGGTCAAGGTCTACATTTTGATTCTTAGAGTTCGGAAAATTCAAGATCCATGCCAAGTACGTATCATTATGTATCTAAGCCGCCAACCTTTGTACCAGCGTACAAACTAAGAATTTGAAACGATTTCCTTGTTCTCTTTATAAACCTAACCCTATTTCTTCTTCTCTAAAACCTTTCCCAAGCTATAGAAAACCTCTCTAACTTGTAATCTTACATCGAGGAGAATCAAGATTCAAGAAATAGGTAAGTTGGTTATTTCAATCCTTTAGTGATCTAAAAGAATAATTGCTTCCTAAAGTCTTTTTATTGGTTTCAAAGGGAGTTAATCTTGGAGGAGTTTTAGAGAAAACCTTAAGTTTCTTGTTGGGGATTTTGTGTCATGCAATAAAAGTGGAAAATGAATAAAGAAATAGGTAAGTTGATCCTTTTTAATCCTTTTAGTGATCTAAAAGGGTGATCATTTTTGAATTTCTTGTTGATGTTGAAGGGAACCATAATTGTTAGAGGAATTTATGAAGAAACTCTATTTTCCTTGGAGATTTTGTCATCTTACAATCAAAAGGAGAAACGTGTGTATGAACCTAGGGTTGTAATGCTTTTGAGTTTAGGGTTTAGATAATGGTAGAGGTACAATTATTTGTGAAAAATGAATTTTGAAATAGTTTTGCTTATGTGATAAGGTGATTTGGTGAAATTAGGTTTTCTATTTCAAGAACTATTATAGATATGACCTTACCTTGCCTATTGTTTATGATTGTAGGTTTAGTAATTATAAATTGACATAATACTATCTAGCTTTAATTGAATTTGCTGCTTGTCTTTGGCTGGGTTTAGTAAATCTGGAGTACCGTTGCTACTAGGACGACGCCCTGATGATCTATGTGTGGTGTTGTTGTGAGTGGAGTTATGCACATGGATGATTCTGGTAGTCTAAGAGTGGTACGAGTACAGTACCTAGAGTGTGTGGAGAGTATCCAATACCAATATATGTATATATTATTATTTTCTATATTGATTGTTTTCACGGAATCATGAGTTACTCTGAGTTTAGGACTAGTGGTTAATGGTCCTAAATTATGTTGCTCACCTAGGTAATTAAAGATAATAATCTGTGTTTGTTGCATAAGTTCTAACTGCTTGTTGTCCACCAAACATGTTAGAAAGGAAATTTCGATTTGAAATAAAAGGGAAAATCCGTATGCAAACTTTAGTTTCTATTTCCACCACATTATTGATTCTTTCCTTTGTAATGGGTGTAAAGGATTTGGACTATCTACAAAAGTAGATAAACTGCGGAAAAAAAGAAAAGAAGATATAATTAACAATTATCGCAACATTATTTTTTTGGTCTATCAACCCAAGATTTGGCCATATATCCTGATCAAGCTTCCATTAGTTCCCATGTTTTGCATAGAATTTTATTAATATCCGCATACATGGATAGCACGATTCCAAGCTTTGATGCTATTATTTAAAAAAATTTCTTTATGCATGTTTTGCATTTAGTTTCCTATCTTTTGAGGTATGGCTTTAGCCTTTTTTTTTTTAAATATCCAAAGAACCATGTTTTTTTTTTTTTTTTTACCACTTTTAACTATTCTGCAATTAGATTAAGGAATAAAAAATTAACAAGATAAAAATGTAAATAATAATCAATCCGTTTGAAAAATTAAAAGATTAACGCATATGAAGGAAATAAAGAGGGACGTATTTTCATTCTTACTACAGGAAAGTACCTGTAATCCTCATTAAATAAAATACATGATATATACCTATTTAGAGTCCATTGCAATTCATTGATTAAGAACTCAATACGTTACCTAAGAAATCAACATGTTTTCTATCATTTATTACATTCATTTTGATAAGGTATGGTTTTATGGCTAGTCTATACAGCACCAAGCCGGACATATGGTCTCCAAATCCATTGTCAGTACTAGAAGCGCTCTCAAGGTATAATAAGATTCCTGAGTTGGATCTCACTAAGAAGAAGTCGAACCAGGAGAGTCATCTGAAGCAGAGGTTAGAAAGAGCTGGGAAGCAATAATACAATAAGCAAAGAAGAGATAACAAAGAGAAGGAGGTGACTCTAATGATGCACAACATCTTGAATGGACAGGGCTTGTCGAATATGGTTATCGGAGACCTCTATGGTTTGATTTGGATAACCGACCAGAATCTGAAATATACACACCAAGCTGCAAACAATGTTAGGAGTGGAGGAGGCTAGCTCTAGCCCCAAGCCCACTGGATAAATTTCTTTGAATATTAAAGTAGTCGGTGAAACTAAGTTGAGTGGAATCGTAATGTCCTTACATTATTACAAGTGCAATGGGGATACAGCTTTCGTTATCAATTTTATAATCTAGTTTATTTAGTGTACCGCCATATTTCTCACATCATCCAAACAAATTAACATTGCATGTTACTTTGTTATTATTTCATTACTTGTATCAATCAATAGACTACTAACTTTATTATAAAACAATCCACAGTAGTTTCATACTACTAATGTGTTCTATTTGCAAGATCTCTCTAAAAACCCAAGTACTTCCAGGAAAATAAAGGTTGGCATTATTAGCTGGGATGAGATTTACTATAATTCCTGAGTTATTGATGTATAACTTGTTTAAAAGATGGGTGTTCAAGTCCATGTTCATGGAAAAGGGTTTCTGGGTTTGTTATGAGATTTTTTATGAGGTGGGAATGGATTTTTATTTATTTTTGTTAATATGATGTTAAATAAATATGCAAATCACAATCTAGCTATGGAAAAACAAAATTCATTTTTATTGTGATTTGATTTAACTTGATCTACATTTTTTTTGTCCTTCACAAAAATATAAATGAAAATTAATAAGGGCATTGGATGTATTCTAAAATTTTGAGATAAGATCGGTCCATATAAACTACATCCTATCACTATCCTTATCAAAATAATTTTAGCCCATGTCCTTCACTCAGTTGAATACACATATTTATGGCGATGGATCATTTCCTGGTTCGCACTCTTCTCTAAGAAGTTAACAAAACAAATTGCTAAAACTAGAGTGCTCGATGAGTTAAGTTGGTATGATATGTACATAACATGAGTTCAAGCATAAATCAAAATTTAAGAGTTTAAGTTTGACTCAAATCGGAATATTGGATTCGAGGTTCACTCAAAGTAATTGTTAGTCTAAAACCTTCTCAGATCCAATTAAAAAAAATTTGAAAAGATAAATTAAAAATTACTTATATTTTTGTTCCGTTTAAAAAAATGATGCAAGAGATAAACACAAAATAGATAGCATAAATTAAAGTGCTCAAAAGTAAAGGAGATAGCAATTTATAGATGTTCCTTCTTATGAGTCAATCCTCTTTTCCAGCTCCACTACTGGGGATCCAATCTTCTACACCGGTCGTTCCATTAATCCAATAGCAAAGAAAGTTACATATACCAATAACCCTTACTCTGTCTTTCTAACCTATCGCTCAACTAATTACAGACTACAAGACTTTTGTAAACTCATTTCTATGCTAATCCTTACACAGAGAGAGAGAGAGAGAGAGATAAAAGAGATAAAATTTGTAGCAATAAAAGAATATACGATCTCTAAAAGTTAAGCTCTAAATCTATAAAAAAAAATGTATAAGGAATAATGCCCGCAATGTCTATTCAAGTGTTTGTAAGATTGCTCAGTAAGCTTTTGTAGTACATGAGAGATACTTCAAAATGTTATGATATTATTTGCATTGAAACTTGAAAAGAGTTGTATATATGATTTCTTTTCAATCTGTGCTTCTTGGAATAAAATTTGGTTGTTACTTGGATAAGAATGATATCCCTAAATTTGTGGGATATGAGTATCTTGTTTAATTTTTCAAACTTCAAATTGAATATCCTTTTCCATCAGATGATTTTGATGCTTATCTTCACTAGAATTTTGAACAATGTTTATGGATAAACTTCAATTTGACTACAAAATATCCCACTTATTTCAAATAATTCCTAAAAAATATCTTCATCTGTGGATAGCCATGTCGAGATAAAACATATTTGTTCTGACATTTTTGTTGCTACTTGAACCTTGAAAATATCTTCATAAAATTCTGATCTTTTTGTAATAACTTGTAAAACTCCTTTGAAAATCATGTGAAATAAAAAAAAAAATATTCTCCATGGATTATTACTCTCCTTATGTGGAATGAATTAAATGCATTATCCAAATGCACTTCATTAGTGGAGCTGGGGCTTCAAATAAACCCAACTTGCATTTTGATGTTTGATAAATAACTATATAAACATTTATTCTGTGAACCGAGATAGAATTTCTTCAACTGTTTGTTCAAATGTCTACTGTTATGTCTAACGGATTATTTGGATAATTATTTAAGAAAGAGTCTGTAAAACTGAAAAGCTAAGATTTACACACTTCAAATAGATTCACTACAGTTCTCTTTCAACATTTTTCTTATCATCAAAACTTATCAAGAAGAACTCAATATTTTCTCTCATTTTTTATGATAACAAAACCTTGCTCAGTGATAAACTTCTATTTGAAAAATAACAGTTTAAGAAAACAGATTTTGAAAATAAATTTTGAAAATAAGTCTACAACAAATATTTGTGAAATAATTTTATCACTAGCTTTTCCTTCTCCCCCTTTTTATTATCAGAAAATAAATAGATAAGTAGGATTTCTCCCTCTCAATATCAAATATATAAAATTAGAAATATAATAGAATCATTCAAATCTATTTAGTTAAGAGACAAACCATGACAGTTCATCAAGCAAACAAAAGATAACCATTATGTATCTAAAAACACCAGAAGTCTTTAAAACTAAAAGAGACAACCATGATAAACATCAATTTTTCTTCTTCTTTGGAGATTTAACTTCTTTTCTAGTCATTCTCTTTACCCTTCCACTTCGTTTTAGAACTGGCTCTTCTATAGGTTTATCAATAGATGGTTTAGTAGGAGTAGGTTGTGGTTCAGTAAGTTCAATTTCATCAGCAAGAAAATCATGTTGGTTATTTTGATGTCGTTTAGTAACGTGTTCCATAGAAGGTTCTGGAGCATTTGCTTGTGTTGGTACTAATGGTAGTTTGGGTTCATTCTATTCCAAAATGCCAGTTTCTCTACTTTGGAAAATATCTTGGGTTGAACTTAGAACATTGACTAGAACTATATCACCAGCATCATCATCATTAAAAATTGGTTGACCTTCTTGAATAGAAGCCTTAGTGGAACTCTGACCATTTCTTGTAGGAGTGGGTGCAAGTTATCTATCTGATTTTTCTTCAACTATTTTACAATTAAAAGACCCCATCACAATCTTGAACTCCAAGAACCTTTTCTGTACAAAATTTTCTAAATCTTCAAAACTTGTTCCAGCTTCAAAGTCTTTTTTCTTAGGAGTTGGTTGCTTTGAAGTTGCATCGTCTATATTATCTGTAAAACTGGTTGATTGAACTATGGGTTCATCCATAATCTTCAAATTCTGTTTATCAAACCTTTGCTTTGTTCTGTGTTCCTTTCCTAAAAGTTGCTCTTTTCCTTTTCTCTTCCAACTCTTTTTCAATTCATTTTTTTATTCTTTTTCTTTTCACACATAGCATTTCTTCTCATATTCTTCATCCATATAGGAATATATTTTCTTTTATATCTATCACCCATGTACACAGCACAATCACTAGAAAACCAAACATTTTTCCATACATGGATATTCATGTGATGAAAAATACCTTCAGAAATTTTCTTATTTGAAAATCAGCTATAATCCACTTTAGGATATTTGATTCCCTTCTCCTTTAATAGAAACATGATTAGATTTCCATATGGTTTCTTAGCTTTTTTTTTTTTTTTTTCCGAATAAATTCTTAAGATTTTATTAGAAATACCAACAGATTTTCCTTTTGTGATCCCTAGAATTATTTTTGCCTCATCTATTGATATATATGTTCTGATTCCTATTATTGGCAGAACATGAGCTAATCACTTGGTGCAATATCCTCACTAATAAAGAGAATTGAATAACAAGCATATCTTTCTGTGACTCAATCTTAAAACCATCATTCAGATATTGAAATAATTATAATCTGTTCATATTCAACACATCCTCATCATCACTTTCATTTTTCAAACCTCAAGAGCAAATCTTATTCCACTCCTTTTCCATCAGATGATCTCGATGCAAATCTTCACTTGAATCTTCAACAATGTTTATTGATAAACTTCAATTTGACTTCAAAATATCCTTCTTATTTCGGATAAGTCCTAAAAAATATCTTCATCTGTTGATAGCCATATTGAGATAAAGCATATTTGTTCCGACATTTTTGTTGCTACTTAAACTTTAAAAATATCTTCATAAAATTCTGATCTTTTTGTAATAACTTGTAAAACTCATTTGAAAATCATGTGAAATAAAAACAAAAAATTCCCCATTGACTATTATCCTTCTTATATGGAACGAATTAAGTGCATTACCTAAATACACTTAATTAGTGGAGTTGGGGCTTTAAATAAATCCAACTTGCATTTCGATGTTTGATAAATAACTGTATAAACATTTGTTCAGTGAATCGAAATAGAATTAGTTCAACTGTCTACTCAAATGTCTACTATTATATCTAATGGATTGTCTGGACAATTGTCTAATAAAGAGTGTAAAACTAAAAAGTTTCAATCTACAAAATTGAATTAGATTTGATTAAACTCGATTGAACTTATTTTAACTTGATATATCTAGAATATTACTTTCTCTAATTAATATAATACTTATATTTAAGTTTGTTTTAAACTCAAGTAACTTTTTATTAAAGTCGAGAATTAATTATTAGACATGCGAACTAGGTGGAATCAACAGATTTAGCCCATTTACACTTAATTAAGAAGTGTTAAGGATAGTATAGGCAAATTTAGGTTTATTTATGGGCTAGCTAAGATTAGATACACCTATGAAAATTATTGTAGAGAATTTCATAATGGAAGGAGAAAACCATATACATAAATTGCAAGTAAATTCTCTTATGTGCATTTTCCTTTTAACTCTTCTATCTCTGAAATTGATAATATAAACCTTAACAATATGTTTAACTCAATGAAATGGAATGAAGGTAGAAATGTTAGTAATTCCTTTATTTTATAACTAGAGGTATTTTTTGAATGAAAAATGTATTTTTCTTATCTATTCCACACTACATGGAATAGACATTCCTTGTGGTAGAACTTTTTTGTAAATCAAATGAAAGAATATATATTCCATGGTAATAAAGGCAGAATACTAATTCCATTATGGTAAACCAAATACAACATAAATATTTGAAAAAGTAGCTTTTAGACCCTATTTTACTATAATTTCTTAGATAAAATAATTTAAATATATTGATTTTTTTAAAATTTCTTTTTGGTTTTTTAAGTTTAAAATGACCACTTTAGAGTTTAATATCACCTTTTAATAACATTTGGGTGTTTAAATACTCGATTTCAATTGTATACAATGTAACTACCTGCACCTACAAAACTTGAAAAAGAAAAGAAATTTCAATTCTATGTAAAGGGGAAAGTCTATATGCAAACTTTAGTTTCTATTTCCACCAAATTGTTGATTCTTTCCTTTATAATGAGACCAAAGGGTATGGGATGTCCATAAACGTTAATAAATTGCAGTAAATAAGATATAACTAAAAGTTATGACCATATTATTTCCTTTCTCTCTCCAACTCCAAGATTTAGCTAGCCATATCTTCTGGAGCTTCAATAATTCCCATGTTGGTTCAAAGCATTTAATATATTTCCACATGCAAGGACACTAGTCAAAATATATACAAATCTACACTTTGCTACTATTATTAGTTGAAAAATATGACCTAAAATTAAACAAAATGTATTGAGAGCTTTAGAGAGTTTTGATCAGATTTGAGTTATACTCTCTCAATCTTGTACTCCAACTTCAATCATAGTGGATTTCTCCTCCTCTTCCCGTGGTTTTTTCGGATTTGGGTTTTCCACGTAAAAATCTTATGTGTTCTTTATTTTATTGCTTCATTTTTCATCTACTGCCATTGTTTTGTCATATCTGATCATAACATTATTTATATTGTTAATTGTAAATAGATTTCTTCCTATATATATATAGAGAGAGAGAGAGAGAGAAAGAGGGAGAGAGAGAGTTGTGCGTTTCACCTTCCTTTTCTTTCAAATTGACATTTAGCCATTAATATTTTAAGAACGTGTTTTTGTACCATTTTACATTATTATTTTTCCATTAAATTAAAAAATAAAAAAAAACTAATAGTTATTTGCATAGATCTAGGATAAAATGTTCGATAAAAGGAAAAGGATAAAATTGTTACTAAAAGAGCATAAATGATTTTTTTTTTTTATAATCAAAAAATATAAACGCTTATTTCAAAAAATAATATCATAAATGCATATCAAAATAAATAAATAAGGAAATATTTACAAGGCATTTTTTTATATGGAAAATACCCAATAAAATACATGATATATTACTATTTAGAATCTCTTACTATTAATTGATTAAAAACTTTGTATGGTACCAAAGAGATGGATAGATATATGCTATCTCAATGCCATCCCAACCCATCATAATTAAACATGCGGCAATTTTAATGATCAATATTTGTGTTAAATTACGTAATTTGCCAACATGTCATATCATTATTGGTTAGGACATAATTGGGACAACAAACATATTTCTACCATTTATGACATTCATTTTGATAAGGTATAGTTTTATGATTGGTGAGTCTATAAATATCCCTAACATTTGTTAGATCCCATCCTAACAAGTAATATAAGAGCCTAGGGTTTTGTGTTTTTTGTGTCTCTTCTACAATGGCAATAGCGAAGTATGACGTTTCTTTGTTAGATCGCAACACTAGATTTTCTTGGAAGGGGTGGAGAATGTTTTGTGTTGAAGATTGGAGTTTGCTGCTGATTTATTCCTTTTAGGGGTTTGTGGAAGAGGTGGAGAATGTTTTTTTTTTTTTTTTTATATCGAAGATTGGAATTTGTATTTTTTACTCTAGAATTCTTATCAATGTGGAGATTGTTGATGTCTATGACCCGATTTTTGTAACCAATTCTCGTAGTTAAATGTTAATGAATGAATATTTGACTATACATTTATTATTTATTCATGGTTAAAATTTAGGCTTTTAAATGATATTAATACATGATATTAGTTACTGGGTCAAATCATGTACTAATGATATTAATGACAATTTATTTTCTCCATTAATATCCTGCATCATTTTTATATAAATATGGGTTTAGGGTTGTTTGAAATTTAGAGCAGCCATTTGTGTTGTCTCAAGAACTATTATACTCCTTCCTTTGCTCGTGATTTTTTCTTATTTGGGTTTTTCACAACCCGTGTGTATTCTCTTCTTTTTTTTTTTTTTTTTTTTTTTTGCTATTGTTTGTGTTCTTTCTTTGACCCATCCTAACAAATACCTATCCTTTTCCCAGCAATTGCCACAACTAGAAATCTTCTTTCACAACTTTAAACTGACAGCCATGACCAGAAGGAAGTTAAAGCTTGAATACATCCCTAATGACTACTTCAGGAAAGCAACATTCAAGAAGAGAAGGAAAAGTCTTATGAAAAAAGCACGAGTTAAGTGTTCTATGCGATGTTGATGTTTGTGCAATCCTTTATAGTCCATACAACACCGAGCCTGACGTATGGCCTCCAGATCCACTGTCAGTGCAACGAGTCCTTACAAAGTATAAAGAGATTCCTGAAGCAGTTCAGAGTAAGAAGAAGTTGAGCATGGAGAGTCATATGAAGCAAGGGTTGGGAAAAGCTGTAGAGTAACACGATAAGCAAAGAAGAGATAACAAAGAGAAGGAGGAGGCTCTAATGTTGCACGTCATCTTGAATGGACAGAGCTTACCAAGCACGGATATTGGAAACGTTTATGATCTGATTTGGATAATCGACAGGAATCTGGAAGATATAAAGACCAAGTTTCAAATGTTAGGAATAGAGGAGACTAGTGCTAGCTCAAGGGCCAAGCCCGGTGGTGTGAGTGAACTAGTGGAACTGCCATTGATATCGAAGTTGGAGGGTAACGAACGCAAATAAAGATCCTGATTTTGAGTAAAGTGAGCCATGGAGCACAAAGGCAGCGCATGGTCTATTAACAGCTAGCTAGAGTTTGAATAGGAGGGAATGATGTCTTTTTATGAACTATAAACTAAACAACATCAATTCTTGTTGGCCATATAAATAAATAAATTCACTACAAGAATTTTGACATAAGACGACGTTTGTGGATTTTGCAAACGTAGCCTTTCTTATATATTCTAGTCACGTTTATTAAACGTAGGTGAATAAACACTATTAATCACGTTTTTTAACAAATTTAGATTACACTGAACTATTACTAAATTTGCAACTTTTTTATAAAAGCAAACGTTACCAATTCTCATTATGAATTAAAATAAATTAATGAAATAAAATAAAGTTTACTTTTTTTTAATCCTTTCTACATATGAAAAAATAAATGAAACTAAATTAAAAAAGAGAAAGTAGTTGAGCCTTAAAAAAATAATTATTTACTCACTAACAATTTTTTTTTTTAATCCGCTAATTATATGAAAAAAAAAACTTGTGATATTGGTTTGTATGCAAATTTTAAATTTATCATCATATATATGAAGAAGTATCATGACAACAATAATAATAATTCAAATAGCATTTACGATTAAACACTAATTTGAAATTTTAAGATTAAATCACTATATTTCAAAATTTATAATGATATTTCCCATAAAAAAAATAGACTCCCCAGGAAAAAAAGTAAAAAAAAGAGCGGCTAAGTAAATGCTAACCTTACCCTAAACCTAAACTAATAAAACACGCTCCCTCTCCTCTCAGTCTCTCCTCTGTCTTCTTTGCCGCTTCCACTCCCTCTCTCTCCTCCGCCTCCTCTCTCCACTGTCTTCCTCCAAGGCTCCGACTTTCTCTCCTCTATCATAGTCCAACTCCCTCTCCTTCATCTTCACAACTCGATGAGCATGTCTGTCTCGGACTCCTCCGCTCCACACCATCTCTTCTTTTCAAGTATGCATCCTACTTTCAGTTTCACTTTCATTTAATTAATTCAAAATAGCTATCATCTAGTATCGTTTTTAGTTTTGATGTCTAATGAAATGGATTGATTGATGGATTTGTTATGCTAGTACTAACATTTGATTTTACACCCTTATATTATATGTACGTTAATATAAATTTTAGGTATTTTCTATCCTCCCTCAAAACCCCAATAAGAATTGTATAGCTTTATATGTATTTATCCATAGATTTACGAATTGTTTAGGATCATGTTAATAACTCTTTGTTCTATTCTAGTTATTGGATTCATATTGATTATTTGGAAGCTTTATAGGGCTTGGACTTGCTTTTGTCCTATATGATTTTCTTCGTTTTGAGTTTAGCCTGCTTAATTTTGCATAAGTAAGAATGGTTTGTAACTCGACAACTTAAAATGCTATAAACTATCTAGGAAGCTTTTTTATATGTGTAGAAGAAAGAACAAGTGCAGGGTTGAAATTCTTGGGAAAAAAATTTTAAAAAGAAGTAAAATTATCTTGGTGTTGAGAATTGGGAAGATCAAACAAAACTTGTTGGTTGGGTTCTTTATTGCATTTACAGAACTTTGAAGTTGGAAATTGTCTTGGAATCAATTTCAATTTCAAATAAGTTAGTTAACTTATTGAATTGCAACACCTATGAACTATATAATGTATTCCTAAGCTAGTGGAGGTTTTAACAATTTTTGTTCCTCTTATCAACTATTCGTTGAACTGAATTGTAGTCCCTTGATCATCATTTCCAGAATGAAGATGCTAGCAAAGTTGAATACAATGTTTGAAACCATTTCCCTTTTAAGTTGGCAACTACCATTCTAAGCAGCATTGGCATACTACAGATGCTTACACATGAATAGAAACATCTAATTCATGCATGTGATACTGAGGTTTAGTTTGATCTTTTATATGCCATGCACTTGTGTCATCTATTACACTTCTCTTTATATTAATTGAATTGTTTAACTAATATCTAGGTGGTTAAGATTGATGTGAAACAAGAAATACCAATTGATCATGGACAGTGTTGGTTTCATCTTATTTTATATTTCTAAGCCTATATTTGCATAGATACTAGTTTCTAAAGCCTTTGGCATAACTACTTATTTTGTAGGTTTGGCACAGTTATAGTTTTGATAGCCGTGTTGTTGAGAACTATGACATTATGTTTTCTAAGTTTCATGCAAATACAATGCATATGGCATGGCTATGGTATTCATCAAGGTGAGCAGAGGTAGATATTCCTTTAAGGCACTTACAGGAGATCATAAGGTCTTGGTTCCATGCATATTTCAAAATCGGGCTTCCATCTATTGAGTTGATGTAAAGTATATGAATGTGGGAATTGATACTCAGCTGCACTATCTACTTTTTGGTGGAACAATAAAGAGGTATTTTTTACTTGATATTCTACTGTACAATAGCTAATTAATTTTTGTTGGCATGCGAAATGTTATACGTTTAGTTCTAAAAAGATCTTAAGAAGTTACATTATCAGCTTCATAGTTCATTGATAACTGTGCTATAATTCTTTCTTCTTTTTGGGGGGGAGGGAAGAAATAGTTCTTTTGAGAGTACATTATCAAGCTGATCGAAGCTATTATATTGTATTTGATACAGTGGAAGGGTGAAAAAATCAGGGAAAATTAACTTAGTTTATCAAGAGGAAGTTCAGTCACTGGCTACATTATGTATTTTAGTGTGCAACATTACTGGTTTTTCCCGTATCCATACTATGTGTTTTCCTACTAGGTTTAATGTGTTGCCTCTTGAATTTGCATGCATGAATCCTCCCCCCAACCCCCAAATTTCTTATCTTTATGCAGTTATGTAATTTTTTAGCAGCCCTTTTGTTATGTTACATAATCATGTTAGATGAATTATTCTTGTTGCAGTTTGATCAAGTTGGTTTAGGATTACATAAGCATGCTAAACTTAGAAAAAGGCTTTGGTTTTGGGTTCTAATATGTTGCCGCTTGATCACATTGTCTTGGTATGAGTTGAAAGCTTTTCAATTTCAAAAAATAGGTATGTTATATTCTTGAAAGCAGGCTTTTTCAAAATTTCTTCCAATCAATACTCCTCATTAATTGTTATTTAGATGTAGGAATCCTTTGAAAATGTTGGTAATATTAAATTCTTGTTCTAGGTGTGGTTGATGATAAAATCTTCTACAAAATGGCTGAGCCTATATTTAAGGTATATGCACTGATTTTATCCTTTTTACCAACTGAAATGACTTTCTTTCTTTTTTTTTGTCATCTAATTAGGTCCTCTTAGCTAATGCATGTAAGAGAAAGGGTCATCCCATTGCATACTTGACTCAATGAACCTTGTCCTTCATTAATTGATAAATTTTTATTGAGTACATGTTATGTTGCATATTAGGGAGAACCACACAGATAATTTCCTTATACATAATTGGTGGTAGGTTCACTCAACTTGTCTCTACTATGATTCTAAACATCATTTCATCTATAGTTTGTCTTAAAATGAGTTGTTTAACAATAGAAATTGGCATTTGATTTTGGTTTTGTGTTACACAGAGGATCTCCAAAAAATTGCAAGGGAGAAAATTCCAATCCATGTCATATTTTATAAAAAAGAGAGAAGTT
Source organism: Combretum micranthum (assembly GCA_024138025.1). Taxonomy (NCBI): domain Eukaryota; kingdom Viridiplantae; phylum Streptophyta; class Magnoliopsida; order Myrtales; family Combretaceae; genus Combretum; species Combretum micranthum. The sequence continues at coordinate 92,462 of JAMXBD010002035.1, forward strand.
TTGATATATTGGAACTCAACTATTGATTTTTCTTCACTGGTTATTGAAATATCTGTTAAGATATATTCATTAAATAGTTTATACTGGAACCGAAAAAAGAAATCTATAGTTATCATCAATCTTCATGGAGGGCATTGGTGGAGTAAATTTTGAAGATACGAATTGTTGGAGGTGTGACTATAGGGTTATGCATTGGTTCGAATTAATTTGTATTAGTCTTATATTTCTATTGCATGGATTTCCTTGCAATGAATAAATTTTGCCACTCTACTGGGAGGACCATCTATACTTGTATGTATACATTTCATTGTAAAAGAGTGATTGTCCTCAATTTCACCACCATAACATGAACTTCCTCATCTCGGAAATTTTTGCTGGACTAAAATATATATATATATATATATGTTTTTTGTATATTGCTTTTTGATCAGAATGTAAGGTTGCAAATTTTCAATTTGCAGTCTTGCAGAAGGCACATATTTCTAGACAATTTTGTTGACTTCTCTACTAGTTTTTTTCACCATGGTGGCCAAAAGGTCAAACTTTCTTGATTTTGTCTCTAGGATCTTAATTGTTGATTATGCTTGTATTTCTAAATTAGTTTAATCAAATATGCAAAAAAGATGTTGTAGATCATACTCACACACTCCTAATCACTAACTTTCTACATTTCTTCATTTCAGATCTATGTCTTCTCACTATTTAAAAGGGTTATCCAATTTGTGAGGATAGATATTTCATTATACCGGGTTTGCATGGTAAACACTTATTTAATTGCTCATCTAACCTGAGTTTTATCTCTCTAAAGCTTTTCTTTCCTCATAAGGCTTTGGTATAGATGATTGTTACATGCTCATGCATCTTAGCTACTGACTTTAAGATATTTCCAAGGAGATATGCCAAAATTGAGACTTATGGTGCCAGATTGGTAAGATCTTTCATTTTCTATTTGGCAATCCTTATATCCTTTTCTTCCTTCTGTAGGGATGAGCTATATTGTTTAAAGGGATACCTCTTTTAGAAACTAGTCATCATAACAGAGTAGGTTCTTGAAAAAAATGTGGAGAGGAACAATTCAATATGATGCAACAAACTCAAGAATTAGGAATGATTTGTGATAGAAGCTAGCAATGAATAGGACCTATATGCAACAAACTCAAGAATTAGCCATGATTTTTTTAGAATCAAACTAGTTTTAGATTTTTCTATAATGTATTTTTAAATCCATTTTTTGACATGGTTTCTCTTGTTTGCACTAGACATAATGTGCCTAGAGTAATGCTCAGCAGGTTTAGTACTAAATTTAAATAAGCTAAATACTTAAGACTAAATAAAAAATGCATAAAAGCTTTAGGATTTCCTATGCACTTATGTTACAATAGCAAGTTGATTGCTTTTTGCTGGTATTTGGTTATTTGAAAACTAGAGTAATTTAGATCTCTTCACGAGTATATTGAAGACTCTTTAAGATATGATAATAGATGCATTGTTATTTCTACTTTTTTTTCCCTTACAAGTTAACAGAGTTCATAGTTCATCTTTCAAAATAATGAAAAAAGAAAGAATGGGAATGCATCCTTTGAATTGTGAGGATAGAGATAATACTTGTGTATTATTATTGTTATTATCATCATTATTATTATTTTGGTTAAACAGTTCTCCACTTGTTCATAAATGTACATTAGATAGTCAGTTAAAGGCTTTTCTTGTTCTGCTTCTCAGTTAATGATGCAGCTAAGTTTATGTCAGCTTCTAAGCATGGGAATCTAATTTCTCTTCGCCAGTGCATATCCTTTAGTTAGCTCACTCCTGTTCTTGCTTACCGTTGTTTGGTTAAAGAAGATGATCGGAAAGCTCCGACCTTCCTTTTTGAGTCTGTAGAGGCTGGTTTTAGGGTTTCAAATGTTGTAAGTGTACTTAATTACTTTGCTACTTTGAAATTTGGCATTTTTGGTAAATTGTAATCAGTTATTCTAACCTTTTCTACTAGGGAAGATATAGTGTTGTTGGAGCATGGCATGTGATGGAAATCATGGCCAAAGAGAATAAAGTCAGTGCAATGGACCACGAAAAGTGATCTTTGACTGAGGAAATCATCATTGATCCAATGGTCATTCCTCGAAGGATATATGAGGCTTGGAAACCACAACTAGTTGGTAGATTTCCTAGTGCATTTTGTGGTAAGAAAGAGAATGGAGCCAGTTTCCAAGCGTGCACTTCATAATTTTCTGTTGTCAACACTGTATTTGTTGGTTAAGATTTCCATCTTTGATGTCTGAAGAAGTCTAGTTCACAATGTTGCATCTTGACGAATTTGGAACTTGGAGCTGTGCATTTTCAATGGGGAACCATTAAGATGATTTACATCTATGCATATAGTGTCTTTTTAAAAGTTTAAAAAGTTGCATCTATTGTATTTTTTTCACTTTCACCACGTTTTCTGGTATGCTTTGCTATGCTTCAATTGGCACTGATTGAAGTAATATGCTAGGTGGCTGGGTTGGTTACTTCTCATATGACACTGTTTGATATGTGGAGAACAAAAAGCTTCCTTTTTCCATGGCCCCCAGGATGACAGAAACCTTCCAGACATTCACCTAGGCCTTTTATGTTAATGTGATTGTTTTTAATCACGCAGAGAAGGTATTTTGTGAACCTTGAGTTGTCTAATATATCTAATGAAATTTTCTATTAGCAAGTGTGAAATTTTTAAACTCCAAAAATTATAATTTGATGATCTATCCTCTCACATTTGAAAGGTATAACTCTCTTAACCGTTTGAGAAGTTATATCATTCTTAGCATAATTAATAAATTTAAAGATCCATCCTATGTAGTATCTAACTTCAGCCTGATCATTTTGTACTCTCTTGATTATTAGTTGATGTCACTCCTTATTTACCATGGTTTTTTTTTTATGTCATTCTTTTAATCATTTAAGGTTTCATGTAAAATATTTTTATTCATCTTTTCTATATCATATCTCATACTATTTTATATACATTTTTTTATTTATTGCATTTCTTTAGGGGATGAGTAATTAGCAAGGCATTTTAATACTACTTTTTGATGTCATTTCAGTATGTTACTACTTAAGTAGGTGAATATTATCTCGCACTAACAAAATAGCTAAAATTTATGGGTAATTAATTCAACATGTTGAGTGAATCTGTATGGCATTTCTTTTTCTTGTTTTTTTGTCCCTTCGAGATAGTATAAGAGAAATGCCTGAAGCATTTTTAGGTAATTAATTAAATGCCTAAAGTTAGCAAGAGCATTTCAAATACTTGACCCTTGTCCACTAGTCGACCATTACAAGTTTTAAATTGACTGATTTCAAATTGACTCTGGTTTTATAACCTCAAATATTGATTAATGATACGTAAACATGGCTTCATTGGTACAGGTAAGAAACAATGTAATTCTTCTTTATTACTCTGATCTTTGTTTACATCACATGCAATAGGAATATCATAATACTATTTGCAAATCAATATGGAGCTGCATTATCTGTAAAAAATTCTTTAACAACTCTAGAAGCATATATTCATGTATGGCTATTCTCACATTCAATTGTGAGACATGGAAGTTGTTGTGTGTTATAGTTTACATATTAGAAGGCCGAATATCTAACTAAAAGCCTTGTAAGGAGCAGTCATCTACCCCTAAACTAAATGAGGTCCTCTTTTAATCAATTATACTGATATTTATGGTATTGGACGGAGATGTTAAGTTGCTTTCCGATAGATAATGGACTGATTTGTTGAAACACAGAAAGTTGTGGAGTGCCTTAAATTCTAGACATAGGATGGGGATATGAGTCCATGACAGCTATGCCAAACAAAACATATACCATATATCAGAAAATACAAAACACATACTTCGACCTTTGAAAGCATGAAGGGAAGTCCCTCCTTCAAGCTATGCTTCAACCTCAATGTAATTATCCTATCCTTATATTTACATTAGGCACTATTCCGAGAGTTTTTAATATCTTGATGTTAATAAAGTTGTTTCTAACTAGACTACAATTTCAATATTCATGTTGATTGCATCAACAACTAGGCATTGACATATTTTAGTGGTAGCTAATATCAGCTAAAACATACCTTCTTATGTATGTGTTGTGCAAATGTTTATGTAATAATAAATTATAGCAATTGGAATAATAGTCTATTAATGAAAAATACCACAGTTAATTGTTTTTAATATATATATATATATATAGAACCACCATATCATCACTTAATTTCCTTTTTCCCTATTTTATTTTTTTTCTTTATCATACTTTACAACTTATTTAAAGCTTATAGTATTATGTCTTTCAATTTTAATTTACTTTATCTCAACCTTATTTCAATTTCTAGGCATAGATTTTTAATTTCTTTGTTATAGGAATTCAATGTTTGGTAGATAAATTTAACGATTGATTATATTTTATTTATTTAACGTATTTTTGTTGTTTCTTACGAAAGATGGTATCAATTGTATATAGAGTTTTTGGAGTTTGATTCTTGACCATGTTATATTTGAGTTTAAACTGGTCTAACTTGCTTTTTCTAGAAGATAATGTTTTGATTTCATGATCATACAATAGTCACGTAGGGTTATTCATTTCATGGGCAATCTTTCTTGTTTTCTTCAATGAAATTTCAAATCTGTATATCACATTGTTGAAACATGTTGTTTAATGCTTTTAATAGACTGAATTATTTATTTATCATCATTCTTTTAAGCTGCAATCTCTTGTGCTTTAAGGCTTCTAGAGATCACAAACAAGAGCTGCAAGACTTAGGTTTTTTTTTTTTTTTTTGGTTGGTTGTGGGGGGGGGGGGGGGGGGGGGGGGGGGGGGGGGGGGGTGGGGTGGTGGGTGGGTGGGTTAGACTTAGGGTTAATATCCAAATAGTTGCACAACAAATTATTTCATTATGAGTTTAAGTGTTAGAAATGATTCCACTATAGGGTTTACTGTGTCTGCTCCCCTCTATCTCCAGATTATCATAATTCTCTCTCTTAACTTGCAGATGCATAAGGTAATCACTTAAATTTGTACACATTGATTGTGATAGCAATAGTTTACAAATAAAATGAAAAACTATATGCATTTTCTTTAGAAGCTGATTATTGATGAGTGTTTGAAAGCTAACTCATAGCTCTTCCACAGCTTCTATGAATTCTATTAATTTTGATTTCTTCTTTAAACAACCTTGTTTTATCTTGTCTAATCATTATATTTTTTTAAATACATAAGAAGGAGACTTAGGTATTGCTGGGGCTGAAGATGTGATTAAAAAACGTGGCAAAAGACAGTTTTTGTTGTAGTGGCATTCCATATATTCTCAGCATGTTTTACCTTTTGTCTCTTTTGCTACATGAATAAAGTATGGAAATCTTCCTTATTTCACTTTATTTAGTCTCTTTTACGGGATTGGGAAAATGTTGGCTTTTAATATTTGGGATACCTTACAAGAATTTGCAAAAGAATTTCTTAAGAAGATTATATCATGATATTTGTATAAAAAAATTGTTATGAATTGCATTTCAAGCTGAATGTAACTTTCATATCTATGTAAACTTCTTAAATGATAAATTTGATAGATGTTCTTATTCAAAACTAAATATAAGTTTAATTTATCCTTTGCATATTGGTATGTATGTTTTGTAGCTAGCCAAAATTACTGAACTGGTACAACAACTTTGCTCCAGCTATCCTAGTACTTCAAGTAAGTTATTTCATTAAGCTTTGATATTACTCACTCTCTTTCTTTCATTAATAGTTCAACAGTAAGTATATTTATGTGTGCTTTATTACTTCAACATTTTGTTTTATAGGAAATCCAAGTGGACTGGATCGATCTTTAAGGCTATCTAATAATGAAGATAGTGATGGAAGTGAGGATGAAAATGAAGGAAGTAAGGATGACAATTGAGATAGATAGGAATTTTTTGGAAATGTCTATGATGGAATATGATTATCTTTTTTAGCATGTTTGAATTGATGCTTTTAACAACTTATGTGTAGGTTTGTTTTGAGGAGGTTGGTAGGGGTTTTCTAACCATTTTTTTGAAATATACCTCCAATTGAATAGGATTATGTTTTTGTACATGTTCAAACTAACTCTCAAGAATCTTTTGTCTTGCTTGATGTTTGAATTTATTATATGAGTATTTTGGTTCCACTTTGCACAAGTGTGCAAATTGATTGATGTATGTTGGAAAAGTTTATGTTTGTTTATTGTAATAGTGTTATACACATTACACAGGTATATTTACAGGAAAATGTGTCTTTAAACACCACTTATGTATTTTGCTAAATAGGTTCAATGAGCTTCTACATAAATAGTTATTATACTCATCTCAAGTGCAATCTACAATCATCCATGAAAAAAGCAAGAACAATATTAGCGAAGTTTAAAATAATAGGTACGTGTAATGTTCATTTGTATATTAGCTACACAAATAATATGGCCTATCATATAACATATGGCTATGTTTTAATGCCACGTTTTATAACGAAATTTCTGCGCTAAATTACATTGGCCACGTTTTCTTATTTAACGTCGCAAAATCCACATCACAACAATTCCATGCATAAAAAGGTGAGAACAAAGTTTGTATATTATCCACACAAAAAAATGTGGCCTATCATACCACATATGGCCACGTTTCATTGCCACATTTTATAATGCAATTTATATGTTAAATTACCTTGGCGACGTTTTCTTACTTAATGTCACCAAATTCATTTCATAACAATCCCAAATAAAAAAGGCGGGAATAAAATTTGTATATTGGCTACACAACAAAAGTCACCTGTCATATAACTTATGGCCGCGTTTTTATGTTGCCTTTCATTATGTAATTTTCGCGCTAAATTATCTTCGCCATGTTTAATTTTTTAAGGTGCCCAAATCAATTTGCAACACAGCTTGAGCGACGTTTATTAGCCACATTAAACATTGTAAAATGTATTTTGCCACGTTTTTTTTCCCAATTTGCAACGGTAATTTAATGTGGCTAAACCTCAAAATTCTTATAGTGATTCCTAGGCCTGGTTTGTTTTAATATCCATATGCCATATGTAAAATAAATACATACATCATCGCTTAGATATGACAAAGAGATGCCATTTTCTTTTTTTTTTTAAGGTTTGGTTTGATTTGGCTTGGCTCTTTTTTTATATCTATTTATCTTTAATATAGTTATGAAAATTATTAGGATGGTTAACTAATTAAAAAAAGTAATAACCATGTGAATTAATAGCATCGGAATAAAGCCAATTAAGGAGTGCATTGCAAGATGATGTACATATGGATTATTCATGGACTGCTGATTAAATCAATTAATCTGCAAATTATGAGTCGTAACATATAAACGATTTCCAAAGAAAATCATGCGACCACATATGAGTGAGATAGGGGGAGGAATAGACATTGCTAGAGAACTCAAGTGCATCAACTTCATTATTTTTTAGAAGAGATTGTGTGTTTTTCATTTTAAGCCCTAATTGATATTCTATTACAGCCATCTAATAGCACAATAATGTTTTTAAGATATTCAAACTGCAAACTAAGAAGAAGCTTTGGACTATTTGAAGAATTTGACCATCAATAATGTCTATGGGATCACACTAACAATCAAAGTCCTCTTTTAATGAATCCGTCCTTAATTTTTTTTCTTTAATTCAAATCTATGGAGAGCCTCTATAAATACATGAGTATTTTCAAGAAAGATCAAATACAAACAAACTGGTTCAATGATTTCTAAGTTTATCATAACAAGTCTCCAACCCTCCAACTCTCTGAATGTAACTCTCAAAGCCCTTTCACTTTGAAGAAAGAGTTAGATTTAGATTGTTAGTAGGCTAGAAATACAAAATCCACTTTAGTCCTCTACAAAATTTTATCATCTTTCGGATAAAGATCAATTTCATTCAATAAAAAGGGATTAAATCAACCAAACCTATCAATCTAAAAAAATTGGTAAATGATGAGTTAACATAAAAAAAAAAAAACCCAATTTTTTTTAACTTAAAAAAAATGCAATAAATGTTATAGTTTTATTGGCTAATTTATCTATTAATTGGACATTGTAAAATTGTGTAATTAATTCAAGGATGATTATTCTGTTAATGGTTAGTAAGACTTTTAAACTCATGACCTTTAAGTATTGGACATTAGAATATAGAACTCAATATATTTTATATTACTTAATATGATGAGTCATAATTAAATAAAATAATAAATGGTATAAATGGGGTTGAGGTACCCAATCTAAATGTTGGGGGAGTTTCTCTATTTCTCTATTTATAGAATAGTTTTTTGTACAAGTTCAAGTATATAAGCTTCCATACTCATTTTAATTTATTTACAGAGCCTCAATTAATACAAAAGATCTTGGAATCCTTGCATATGGAGTTTAATATTTAATCACTATAAGAAAAGTAAACTTTAGAGATAGAATTTTTGTGGCAAAAAATTGGTAAAAGAAGTTATATTCCTACAAATAGAATTGGAGACGATTTTTGCGACAAAAATTTACTTTTAGAGACAAAATTATGTTTTTTCAATCTAGTTCTCTTATAATAATTTTAATTAGTTGTATCAAAACAATCAAATATGCGATTAGAGCCTTAATTTGACAATAAATATTTCGTTATATGTATTATTTAGTGATTCTAAAGTCTTTATGTTTTAAGATCGAAAGAAATTTGTTTAAGGTAATATTTTTTTCCCAATTTGAAGGTATTAGGGTGCAAGTGTGAGGTTGGAAAAATCCCACATGGGAAATTTGAGACTCATGTGAAGGGTTTATAAGAGAGAAGACTCATTAACCTAATACCTTAAGATTTTAGGTTATAGATAGTGTCAAGCCCATTAGTGTATTTCTTCACAAAGCCAGTTTGAAGAATTTCTCCCCGTTAAAGGCTTTTTCCTCTCCTAACATAAGTTTTAAGAAGTAAATATAGAAGGTTTAATTTATAATTTCACCAAATTCCTCGAAATGTTGTTCATGGATCAAATCTTACACACACACACAGACATATAGTCATCCCTACACTCTTGGCAATAGACATAGGCATGATTTGGTTTCAAACTAGGAATCGAACTTGAACCAAATGAGTTGGGTGGCTCTAGGACCAGTTGAGGAGCTATCGGTTTCTTGGTTTTTAGGTGGCTCTTTGGAATAGATATAAGTAGAAGCAATGGTTCTAGCTTGTTCCATCGAAAAAAAAACAATTAGCGAAAAAAATAAAAATGATATTGAATATATAATTATTAATGTTTAAACTATTTTATATAAACAGTAAAATTTATTACCTACTCAAAGTATTTAATATGTTATTATTAACAACACAAAAAATATAATTTACAAGCCTATATAATTTAGTTTGTATAAGCTTCTCCAAAAGGCAAAATCCATTTTCTTAATAATATGACATTATGTTTTCTATTATATATATATACATATATTATCCTTTAAAGTATTTTGTAATCTCAAATTACCAACTAAAATTGATATTGGATGTGTTTGTATATATACAAATATGTATCCTAAATAAATTTTTGAAATTTGGTCAAATAGTTTAACAATTTTAAACATCATTATTATTTTGAGTTTAAATTTTATCTTATTAAAAACTAAAATTCATTTGTTCATTTTTTTTTTAATTTTTATTGAAAAAAATATAGTTCTGCGATTCCAAAATAGAAACCGAAATCGTGGAAGATAGTTCCGATTTTGGTTCCTAATTTTAAGACCCAAAACTGGTACTTCCATTTTCAGTTCGATTACGCAACCGCATTACGATGTTTACGTGGCAAAACAATCATATTAAAGCCTCCGTTCAAAAACTTTTCATTACCAAGAGAGTGATCACAAGCTTTGCCTTGTATAAGTGATATATATTCAACAGATCCGCAGTTGAAGTTGTTTTTTATTATTATTATTATTAAAGAGAATTTTCGGTCGGGAGTATATTGCCTTCAATGTCAAAGGCGCTGGTGTCTTCATGTTGATTCCACCATGATTCTGATTACGCCTCAAGTTTCCTATTATTGTAGTGTACGATTCATTGCCATGGACCTTTGAGAGCACATCACGTGCCCATTTGGATTGTTAGATTTTTGTTGATATCACATCTGTATCGAATCAGCATCTGTAACTTATCTGTATCATATTGGTATGGATCTAATATCGGTTTAGTTTGATCAATTTATAAGTAAAATTATCATTTTTCATTAGTATCAGTTTCTTGATAAATATCAGTTTGAAAACGTTTTCCAAAAAGATACCATAATTATACTAGAATGATGAAACAAACAGCCCAACATTTTGGTTGTTTCATTTGTTTTTATGTTATAGAACACGTGTCGGCATATAATTGGTTAGATAATCCATGTCAGTAATGGAATTTAACAATGTTAAGTCAGATACTAAAAGTAACATTAAAATGTTCAATTAGGTACTGAAATTGAACTTTAAAAGTTCAAACCTAATTAAATTTTTCAGCAAAGTTTGGGTACCAAATTCGACATTGACCCTTTATTTTTTTATATAGATTTAGTTACTTCAACTTGTTTTCTAGCAATTTGAACAATATTTTATTATTTAACGTCACAAACTTCAAGAAACGGAAGAAACATATCACTATTTTGCTAGGTATATAGATATTGACTACGCACATAGGATCGATAGATCTCCTGCTCTTGTTAGCGAATGTATTTCTATTGCAAGGGCGAATTATGACAAATGAGAGCGTTTTATTTGGATGATTCTTATGATTGTGATGCATTCTAATATGAGGGGAACTATGCATAAGGAAACAAATGGTAAAAGTTCATGAGCTAGATTGTAGGGCATTTTAAAAGTTCTAAAAGGGTTAAAATGAACAATATTCATGTGAAGCTTGTTTCCATGTGGTACATTAACAAGGGAAATACAAGAGAGTATATCATGAATATGTCCAATCTAGTTACAAGACTAAGGGTCCAAAAATTAGAACAATCTAACTATAGTCTGGTGCACTAAGTCTTGACTTTACTTCTTGCTCAATTAAGTCCTTTCATGATAAGTTACCACACCAAAAGGAAAAATGGACATTGAAAAAGCTTATTGCATAATGTATGTAAGAGGAAGAGAGGCTAAAACAAGAGAATATTGAAAGCATTCACATGGTGACCCTTTCTCAGGGTATAGCTCCAAGATCCCTTACGTGTAACAGAACAAAATAGAAACATAATTTGTTTCTTTTGCAAGGAGGCTAGTCATGTGAAGAAGGACTATCTAAAGTATGGAAAGTAGCTTGCAAATAAAGGTGAACTTCTCAAATTTGTTTCTTTAGAAGCTAATTTGGCCTTAATACCAACTTTATTGTCATTGCCCAAATATATAAATATTCCGGCATCACTTGATGCTCAACTCCTTAGACAATCTTAAATAGATACACTTGTGTGAATGGTTACACTTGTTTCCATCTAATAAATGTGGATTTTTCATTACTTTCATAGACAATCATTCTTGTTATGGGTACCTATATTTTTATGCATAACAAGTGTCAATCCATTGATGTTCATAAGGAATATCAAACTAAAGTTGAAAATCAACTCAATAAGAAAGTTAAGAGATTTTAAGTTTCACCATAGTAGTGAATACTATGGCGAGTTTGACAATTGAAGTGAACAACAATATGGGCCCTTTGCAAGGTACCAAAAAGAATGTGAGATCATTCTTTAATACACTAGGTTGAGATAACAAATTCAAAATAGTGTAGCTGAGGGATGTAACCAAAGCTTAAAGAATATGGTTAGAAGCATATTTGGTCATTCTTCTTTACTAGAGTCTCTTTAGGTAGAGGCATTAAAGATCATAATCTTAAACATATAAGTATTTGATATTGTATAACTAAGGTTAGGGCATATAAGCCTAATGAGAGAAAACAGGGTTAAAAAACAATTAGCGAGAACCTTTTTAGGGATGTAGAATATGGTGGGAGCACACTAGTAAAGACTTAAAAAAAAAAAAAAAAAAAAGAACTTCTGTCACAAAATTTTATTGCAAAAATCATCCTTCCTAACTCTATATGTGATGGACAAATTTTATTGATAGAAAATCTCTTTGATACTTGCAAAATCTCTCTCAAATTAGTCATGGAAATTAACAATAAATGAATTTTTATCACCAATATGCTTGATTTTTGTGTAATTTATAATTTAATCTATTAGTATAAATGGTTGGGTACAATTTGAGCCATTAAATAACTAACTGAGATTGATATATTAAAAACATGATGAGACCATAAAATTTTCCAAAAATAAGATATAATCCTAATTATCACCCATTATTTTCATAATTTTTTTTTTCTATAAAACTTATCTTAGTCCTAGACTAAAAGTCTAGAGTGGGTGAATTAAATTTTATACTAATTTTATCCCATACTGCAAAAATTATGTCAACAATGCAATTCAACAAGTAAGCAACTACAATAAGTAAATTTTATTAAAGTAAAAGATAAGGGACAAAGACAATAAGTCCGATTTAACATAGAGTTCAATTTGTCCCTACTATCCATAGGTCCACAAATTTCTCCCAACAAAGGACTTCACAAACACTTTATTCACAACAACAAATTGCTCCAAAGGAGTTATACCACTAACAAATAAAAAAAAAAAAAAAAAACTCTTAACTCACAAGGATTGTGCCTTTGCAATAATTTCTATATCATTAGGCACAACTCAAACACTCAATGATTCACACAAAATATCTCGAGTAATGTCTTACAAGAATTATCGAAGAAACACTAAATGGCACTACTCTTTTCTCTCTTTCAGCACAAGATGGAGCAAATTAAGTATAAGAGGATGAGAACAAAATATCACCTAATAACTTTGTTGTATAACAAATGAAAGCTCAAGTTGATGTTTAAAATCTACCCACAAATTTGTATTTATAGCTCTTGAACAACTATGGACGTTAGGCATAAAATCTCCCATCTTTCATTAAATGCTCTCCATCAACTATAAACTTTATGAAGTCCAAACTACTTTGCAACTAGTCTACACTACTTGGCATGCTTTTCTTAGTTTAGGCATTTTGACCTTGAAATGATTTGACCTTCTTGTCAATTGATCGAACCACTCGAATCGAATGCATTGAGTAGTTTGGACTATTTGCAAAATGATTTGGACTACTTGGTTGTAACACATCAATTAGTTCGAATCATTTGCAAAATGACTAGACTATTAGGCACTTTACTCCAAAAGCACCTTCATCCATTGGTCTGGAATACTTGTAAGTGATTTGAACTTGTTATGACTTTCTACACAAAAATAAGAGGAAAACTAGCAGTGGTTCAAATCACTTCAACTTGATTTGGACTTATGTACATCGAACTTCACAAAGTATTATATAACCCAAAACAAGATTAGATAAGTTTATAGTGATATTTTCTTAATTTACACTTAATCAACACTTTAATATATTAATTAATTGTATCATTTTTTATTTAATTGTGTATAATGCTTCAACACTCTTTAGTCAACATCTTCTCTCCTAATCATTTGATAGTTTACGGCATTCAATTTATTTCCACATGCAGGGACATTACAAATTCTTTGCTGATATTATTAATGAGGTAAATAATAATTGCATTTCTTGGTATATGTTTTATATGTATTTCTATCTTTTAAAATGATATTTAATCCTTAGATTTTCCAAGACGTGCTTTTGTATCATTTTTCACTATTTTGCCAATGAATTTAATAATAAAAAATTAATAAAATAAAAGAAAATGTATAAATCATGATAAATGGTCAAGTAAAAGCATCAAGGAATTTTTTAAAAGATTAAAAAACATAAACGCTAAATTTCAAAGATTAAAACATAAAATCGTAGAAAACAAATAAAAATGGATGTATTTGCTGAGTATTCTTGCCTGTACTTATAACCTTTATCACGATGTTTTGCAACTTTTTAAGTGAAGTGGAAATGGAAGAAAAAATACGGAAAGGAAAAAAAAAAAGGTAAATTACACTGGAAGGTCAGAACGTTTGAAAGTAAATTCATTTGATTAAGAAAATGTCATAACATTTAGAGAAGTGAGTCAATTAAAGTCACTATTCATACATGTCTATAGAAAAAATATTTAAAATTTAAAAATTAAAACTTAGAAGATCTTACATGTTTTGACACATGTTAATGGTGATCTTAATTGACTTACTTCTCTCAACATTGTGATCTGTTTTCAACCAATCGAAACGTTGTGACCTCAAATAAATATGCTTTCTAAATATTATGACATCTTTTTAACCGCTCGAAATGTTGTGATCTTAAATGAACTTACTTCCAAACGTTGCGAGCTCTTTTTAATTACTCGAAATGTTGTGACTTTAAATGAACGTGCTCTCAAACGTTGTGACCTTCTGATGTAATTAACTCAAAAAAAAAAAAAAAAACTAAAGGAAATGAAACTAAAGAAAAATGAAAACTTTCCCTCTTTGTTCCATATGTGATATCTCTCAAATATAGGCTGTGGAATTCTAATCATAGATGCGCCTTTTTAGTGTAATGGCTTAGAGTTTATCAGAACTCCAAAGTTAAGCGTGCTCTGAGCAGAGCAATCCTAAGATGGGTGATCCCCTGAAAAGCGATGGCACCAAAAGGATAAAACCGTGCAACGTATAACCAAAGCGGACAATACCTTGGTGGATAGAGTTCTGAGTCATTACATAGTGCCTCTGGTGTCCTAATGTTCTATAAGTGAAGGAGCATATGATACCCCCTCAAATATAAATTGGGGAACTCTAATCACATAGGCGCCTTTTTCGGTGTAATGAAACTCCAAAGTTAAGTGTATTCTAGGCAGAGCAATCCCTAAATGGTGACCCCTTGGGAAGCTTTGACACCGAAAGGATAAAACCATACGGCATGTGGCCAAAGAGAACAATAACTCGGTGGGCAGATTTTTGAGTCGTTACACTGTGCATCCTCGTTATGCCTGAGGGTGTACTGGGAAGACCAGTGTAATTGGCATCACGATCCCTGCTTAGGGTAGCCTGAGGTCCTAAAGGCGTCCCCTCCATTGTGGGGAGCCTAGGATGGTAGGTCGTGACACCATATTTGACAAAAATAAATAAAGTAAAAAGAAAAAAATAATATGAGAACTTTACCAAGTTTCTCTTTTTGTATCTGTTAAGATTTCTTAAAATATGTTTTGATGATAACAAAAAGATCAAGTATTTCTAGTAAATTAAGTTGTGTAGTGTTTTATGAAGTAACATATTCAAAGGAATTAATAAAGTTTTGAAGTTAGAGACTGACTCAGACGGTTACTTATGATAAGCAAACAAAGAGTTTACTCAGAGACTGAATCAGAAGGTCATACAGTTTTACGGTTTGAGGAATTAATGAACAAAATTTTGTTTTATCAAATTAAAGACCTAGCACCAAAGTTGAATGTATTTGACAACAAAGCCCAAGATGTTGATTCACGCTTTAGAGTTACAAGGGAGTTCTCTGATGCTACTACTAAGGCATGGTTAAAGAAAATGTGGACACTATTTATTAGGGATCTGGTTTTGATCACACAGTGTTATGCTTATAAGAGAGCTAATGAGCTTGGCATTTCGTTTGAGATTACACAACGAACTATACTTGAGGAGAGAGTTAGTGTGCATATATGAAGTACTTACAAAGTTTAGACACGATCCAGATTTTATGAAGTATGTGTCTGAAGAATAGAGTCAAAGCAAGAGGAATTTATTCACAAAAAAGACACGGTTCTATTCTTAAGGGATACGAGGATCAGAAGGTGAATTATGATAAAGATGTCAACAACGGTCTAAGGATCAAATTCAAATTACAAGATAAGGATTCCTATGTTATAGATAAGCAAGTTTATCTTATGAAGATTACAAGATAACAATAGTAAGATAACGTGGTATTCAAAGTATTATCAGTCAAAAAATCAAAACGAGGTTATCTGAATGTTGTGCAAAATATCAAGGGACAAGCTTATCTTCTTGAAAACCAATCGTTGAAGGAATTAAAATATATTCTTCAAGCCATGCTCAAAGAATAACAACTTTTTATTGTGAAAAAAAAAAGAGCAAACAAAGATACTATTTCATCATCTAAGCAAAACCTTGTTACACTAATTGTTTTACTTTGTTCGAAACTTTTGAGAATTCATATTTTATTTCCATTGTTTTAGATTTACTTATTTTATGTGAGGTTGAGAGTTACAAGTAGGCTCAGTAGATTGGTTGTTAGGTTAAGGAGAAGCTTAGAGAATCAAGTTGAGTGCATTGTAAGCCAAGTGTGTTGGCAAGGACAACTTGTGACTTGATTGTTTTTTGATATAGTGGAACATACCAGTGAGGAAGACCAAGTCCTTGGCTTGGTGCTAGAAGAGAGGACTGACACTCAAGGCAAAACCTCTATAAATCAACTTGCAATCTTCTCTATCCTATCTTTTAATTTTATGCTTTTTAATTTAATTATTTATGCTGTGGATTAAACTCAGAGAGTTAGTCAGAGAGTAACTGGAAACAATTTTTTTTTAATCTTGCGAATTTGTTTTTGCTTGAGTTCATTTGAGTTAATTTTTACTATTAGGATCTTAAAACAAGCTCAATCATTTTCAAGTGTGTCTTAAAGCCATTTCAAACTTGATTAACTAAGTAGTAGTGTTCTAAATTATTTTTGAATAAAAATTTTTTATAACCAATTCAGCCCCTCTTGGTTATTCTTTTGGACCAACAATATCCCTAATACATAACAACATTTACACATTCTTCTAATTTCATAACATTTCCATCCTTTTTTTTATTTCTTTCCAATTATTGAGAGGAAAGAAATGGCCACTTGGATAGAGATACATTTTCCCACCTCTGCTGATATTACCATCTCATTTCATTTTCCACCAGCTTCCCATAATTTCCACAACATTCCCCCAACCAAACACAAAAAGTAAATAAAATCCACGATATGTTATAGTACCTTGCAATTCATTGATTAAGACGTTAGTACGTTACCTAGGAAATCAACATATCTCTTATCCATTTGACATCCATTTTATATAAATACATATATATATCATATATGCTTTTTTCTAGTAATTGCCACAACTAGAAAACTTCTTCCAAAGCTTTTAGAACGATGAAGCCTTGACCGAAAGGAAGTTAAAGCTTGCATATACCCCTAATGACTTCGTAAGAAAAGCAACATTCAAGAAAAGAAGGAAGGGTATTATGAAAAAGTCACATGAACTAATATCTTGTTCACTTTGCTGTTAAAATAAGGAAGAATAAAATTTCAATTCAAAGGGAATATAATAGAATTATAATAGCTATTTTTTTTTTGTATAAAAAATAAAGCAAATAATTATTGAAGTAAAATATAAAATATTTATAATACCCAATATATTTATTACAGAAAGAAGATAATTGTATAAGTGATATTGTCAATATAGTGGTATTTATGGCAAAGTTGAAAATAAAATATTGAATGACAATTCATAAGAGTGGGGACATGGATCAATATTCATCATTTTACATAATAGTAATTCATATTCATTATGAATTGCTATTCTTCTCAAGTAAACACCATAATAGCAATTTTACATTGAACGAGGAGGGAATGAATAGTTATTCATGTCAAGTAAATGGACTGTAAGTGTTTTATGTGGGTTGATGTTTGTGCAATCATTTATAGTTCGCACAACACCAAGCTTGACATATGGCCACCAAATCCATCGCCAATGCAATGAATCCTCACAAAGTATAATGAGATTCCTGAATTCGATCAAGCCAAGAAGAACTAGAGGGTCATCTGAAGCTGAGATTAATAAAATCTTTAGGGCAATACTATAAGCAAATAAGGGATAATAGAAAGAAGGAGGTGACGGATTGATGTACAACGTCTTGTATGGACAGGGCTTACCAAATATGAATATTGGAGGCATTTATGATTTGATTTGGATAATCTACCAATGTGTACACCAAGCTTCAAATTATGATACCCCTCAGATATAGATTATGGAACTTTAACAAGAGATATGCCTTTTAATGTAATGGCTTGGAGTTCATTGGAACTCCAAAGTTAAGCGTGCTCTAGGCAAAGCAATTCTAAGATGGGTGACCTCTTGAGCGTGATACCAAAGGACAAAACCGTGCAGGTGTGGTCAAAGTGAACAATACCTCGGTAGGCGAAGTTCTATGGTGTTACAGATGGTATCAGAATAGTTCACCAGTCGGAATTAGAAGAGTTGTCCTTCTTGTCTGGTATGATTTTAAACTTTTGTAATGAAACTAATGAGGACATTAGTTTTCTAATTGGGGGAATGTAATACCCTAAAGTATAGAATGTAGAACTCTAATAAAAAGGCGTCTTTTGGTGTAATAGTTTCGAGTTTGTCAGAACCTAAAGTTAAGCATGCGCTGGATAGAGCAATCCCAAGATGGATGACTCTTGGGAAGCACTAGTACCAAAGGATAAAACAACGTGTGGCCAAAGTGGACAATACCTCGGTGAATAGAGTTTCGAGACGTTATGCAAATGCTAGGAAATGAGGGGTCTAGTTCGAGCATAACTCTTTATCATTAAACAAACTATTAATTTAGTATAACCGTACCATCCACAATAGTTTCTCATACCACTAATACTATCCATTTACAAATTCTCTCTAAGAAACCTAAATTATAAAATTCAATAAAGGATGTAGGGATGCAAGTGGGCGGGTTTTTATAGGGTATTCGACTCTCGTAACCCAATAAATACCCTATAATAAATAAGACAGATTGTGGGACATTGTGCTAAACCCTATAGGGTTTTAGAACAGATATAAAACTTATTAAGAACCCGAACCTATTAATAAAAATGTTATTAAATTTTTTTCAATTAGCAAAATTAAAAATTCAAACTAATTTAAGTTTTATATATTTAAGGTACTAATTCAATTTAATGAAGAGTATATACATTTTAATGTTTGTAGTTCAATTTAATAAATAGTGTATGAATTTTTAATTTTGAAGATCATTCATCTTTAATTATATGTATTTTTAATTAATCATGGTCACCCATTGCAATGGTAAGCAAATTTAGAATAAAAACAAATAAATGAAGGGATTTATTCTATACATAATATTAATAGAAATAAATTTTTCCACAAGTAAACAAGAAGAAAATTATGAGAATGAATTGTAGGGGGGAAAAGGCTTTTTAAAGATAAACTTAAACATAAAATAGTTGAAATATTATTATCTTTATCAAGTTCGGGTTTGGTAAAACCCCTCTCGAACCCTACTTGGTTACATCCCTAAAGGGATGACAAGAAGGCAACAAAAAATAAATAAATAAAGGATGGCAAGTACTATCAACTCATTAATATAGAGAGCATTTTAAGACAAAAAGTTAAAGAATCTTTTCTGAATTTTATGAACTGTGGAAAATTCTACAGTTTACTCATGTTTTTTAAGTGGACTAATCCCATCAAATAATTTAATGGTTTAGATGCATAACCAACTGTGGTCGTACCGTTGGAATATTTAATATATCAATAATTATAATTATTTTAATATGTTGATGTTTGACTAAATAGTCATGTTGACGTATTTGTAGAAATTCCCTATGAATTATAGATATAATATAACGTTTGTGCGTGTGTGTTTGAGTGTACAACTTTTCAACGCATACAATAAATATCATTTTTACCATTTTGGTTTATAAAAATGTATTCATATTGGACAAAACTTTATTCTTGGTACTAGACGAAACCTAAAACATTTGCACCTGTTGGTTCGAAAATATAGCAACTGAAAAATAAATAAAATCACTCAATAGAGACACCAAACTAATACAACCACTACTATCTCATTTTTATAACTTCAACCTTACTAACACCATAGTCGCTGGAACTGCCAACATGATCGCCACCACCTCCATTACTGCCACTATTGTCACTGCCATTATTGTCATCACCATTACCTATGCAACACTAACAACGAGTACAAACTACTATTAATAATGACCATACCGCTAATTATAATATTTGTGCATAATAATATAAGGTATAATTATCAAAATATAATAGCTTGTATTGTTATTATATATACCAAACAATGGACACCACAAAAGTTCAAGTCTAGTACTTTGCATACCAAATATAGTATAAGAGAATTGTACAGTCTAATATCATTATACTATGCTATCCAATTATACTTATCTTATCTAATTCTTACAACCAAACATTATCTATAGCATATAAAAGACATGTGTTTTAACTTTCAAGTCAACCATCATGGAAATGGTCTTTGGGTTTGTTCTGAAATTTTGCCTAAGGTGTGAGGAGTTTTTATATTAGTTTAGTTTAGTCTTAATATACATCAGATAAATATGAACATATAGTCGAGCTGTGGAAAAAAATCATATTTTTTTTTTTACTTTTCCATCCCTAAACATACTAATGAGAATTATTAAGGATAGTCAATATAATTCAAAAAAAAAAGTAATAAAACATGTTTAGTAATAGCACTGAAAATAAGCTAATTATTAAGAAGTGCATTGACTAAGGTATGTATGGATCCTGTGGCATGTTAATCAAATGAATTAATTCCCAATGAAAATGTGGAACTGTAGAGAAGGCAATAGGTTACAACAACAGTTACGTGTTTACAAAATGTGTCTAACATTAAACAGTGATTTCAGAGAATGAGAACAGGTTAGAAGAAGCAGATAATCTTATTCGTTGTGTTCGGCCTAAAAAAAAAAAGAAAGAAAATCCTATTCGTTGTGGCTGTAAGATTTACGTTAACATCAAACCAACTAAATATTTTACCTAAAATGCTCTTTGTCCATTTGATGCATGGATTGCTCTTGCCATCCTTTCTTGCCTAAGGTCAATGTTTTCTTTTACAAGATTATACGTAAACGAAATAAAAATTAAAAAAAAAAAAGGAAAAAGACAATGGACGGGGCAACTACATCTAGTTTGAGATTTTTTTATTTTGTAATTGGTATAATGGTGCTACTTGATTATTTCATTAAAGAGACTAAACTTTACTATTCATATATACAATTTCCTTTTCGTATAGATAATACGGTCTTATGGATCAGCTGGTTTTACTTTAACCAATTTAAATGAATTAAGGTCTGAAGTTTTAATCTATTCAAAAAAGCAAATGCCTTCCCTATCTTATTTTACCGTGAAATTAAAAGCGGATTATCTGGGTACCAACCCACAAAAAGAAATTTAAAAAAAAAAGTATAATAGGAAAAAAAAAGGTTAATGTCACAATTAATATCTGAACTTTGACCAAATATGAAATTAGCTCTCTGAACATTTAATATGATCAATTTGATACTTGAACTTTAAAATTGATCAATTTGGTATCTGAAAAAGCTTTTCGTGCATACCAATGTCACCTCCATTGAGTTCTTTAAGTTACTAAATTGATCAATTCAAAATCTTTTAGGTACCAAATTGATCGATTTTGAAGTTCAAGTATTAAATTAATCAAATTAAAAATTCAGGTAGCTAATTGCATATTTAGTCAAAGTTTAAGTATCAATTATGATATTATATTAAAAAAAAGGACAAATCCTCTCTCTCTCATGTCTTGTCTCCCTCTAACTCAAAAGGAAAAGATTGTATCTTGATGTTTTAACCGATTGAAGATCTTAGACCACCAAAAAAAAAAAAATTACACAAACAATTGAAGATAAAATAAGAGTGTACGAAAAAAACAAAGAAGAAAGTTCTTCTTATATATATATATATTATAATTATATATGAAGGAATGGTTACACCTATAGCCCTAGCCCTAGCCCTAGCCCTAGCCCTCCTCCTCCTCCTCCAAAGGGGTTGGATCCAAAAAGTAGTATTTGTATATGTGAAATGCGTTTTACTTTTTCGTAGTTTTAATAATAGTGATCACCGGAGTTGTTAGAAACTAGAACAAGAAAAAAAAATAAATAAGTTTTGATAATAGTGATCACCTGTTAGACTCGGACCACAGTTTACTAAGCCCAGCCCACCGTTTATAAGCTACTTTACCCTAATTCCCAAACCTGCTTGCCTCCTACTGCTCAGAACGTTAATTTCCAAGCTAAGAAACCCTAACCTCTCTTTTTATTACTCTCGTGTTTCTCTTGCTGAAAACCCCAACTAATTTCTTTTATGTTCTTGTTATACAGGTATGTAAAGGGAAGTTTCGAGTATGCCAGACTCCTAACAACCCAGGTCTGGGATAAAATGATTTAGTGATCCCTTTCTTTTACATTTCATGTATCTTTTATACAAGTATCAGTCCGTGTAATACAGTTGCTGAGATGTTGTATTTTTGTTACAATCACTATGTTTTCTTGATTACAAGCTATTTTAGGGTATTTACATATAAGTCTTTGACAGATCTAGTCTTTATTTACTTATTATGTATCCCATCCGTAACAACTTTCTCCTATTCTTGAGAAACAACCTTGTCCTCAAGGTTGTAAGTAGGATAAAGTGTCTAAAAATGAACAAAGTCTTCCCAAGTGGAGTCCTCTAGATGTACTCCTGCCCATTGAACTAAAATCTGTGGAACTTCTTTGTCATTCAGCATGATAACCCTAAAGTCCAAAACGGCCAAGGGTTCCAAGAGGGGCTTGTTGTGATATGAATTAGGTGGTAAAGCCAGAGATGGAAAAACTGAACCATGAGCTGGTTTTAGAGCCGAGACATGAAAAACATTATGGATTTTAGAGTTGGTAGGTAGTTCAATCACATAAGCACACGATCTGATTCGCCTGAGGGCCTTGTAAGGTCCATAAAATCGTTTGGACAGCTTATGAAAGCCACTAAAAATAGCACTTTGTCTATAAGGTTGAAGCTTAATATAAACAAAGTCTCCTACCTGAAACTGTAAATCCAATCTATGTTTATCAGCTTGCACCTTCATTCTCTGCTGTGCCTTTAACAAATTAGCTTTCAAAGAAGCTAATAACTCATCTCGAGTAGCTAAATCTGTGTCCACAGCATCCAATTTGGATTGACCCCTAACATACATAGGTATAGTAGGAGGGTGCCTACCATAAACTGTCTAAAAGGGTGTAGTCTGTATGCTTTCATGAAATGAGCAATTATATGAAAATTCAACCCAGGCTAGAAACCTACACCAATCATGGGGTCTGTCCATACAAAAACATCTTAGGTAATACTGTAAAACTCGATTAGTCACCTCAGTTTGGCCATCGCTCTGAGGGTGATAAGCAGAGCTCATACACAATCTTATCCCAAATCTGTTCTGGGACTGGTAATGGGGCTAATAACTCAAATGGATGTCTAGTAACACTCTTTGTCTGCTGACAAATGGGACATCCCTTAATAAAAAGCTCCACATCTTTCTTCATACCCTCCTAATAAAATTGGGAAGACAAATGTTTATAGCTTTTTGTGAACCCAAAATGTCCATCCGAAGAAATGACATGGAATTCATGCAATAATTTGTTCACCACAGAAGAAGTGGGAACTAAAAATAAACGAGTGCCATAATACAACAGATCATTCTTCTAACTCAAGTCCCATTTTAGAGACTCACCCTGCTGTAACTTGTGGATGAGTGTTTGAAAATGAGAATTTCGTTTATATTGCTGTTTGAGGTCATCCACTAAACCAGAATGTGGTAGAGAAAAGCCAGATAATGGTACATCTCCTCAAATTGTTTGGATAAAGATTCTACCACCACATTTTCAGCCCCTTCCTTATAGACTATAGTATAGTCAAAGCCCATAAGCTTAGTGAGATACTTATGTTGTTTAGGAGTTTGTATTACTTGGGTCAATAATTCCTTCAAATTCCGATGGTCTGTTTTAATAATGAAATGAGATCCCAAGAGATACTGCTTCTATTTTCTGACTGCAGCCACCAATGCATGTAATTCCCTCACATATGTTGATTTCTTTAACAGATGATGAGGCAATTTTTTACTGAAAAATGCAACCGATCTATTGTCTTGCAAAAGCACAGCCCCCATTCCTGTCCCCGAAGCATCGGAGTCCAATATGAACTTCTTAGAGAAATTTGAAAATGCTAATATAGGAGCTGAAATTAAAGCTTCCTTCAATTTCTCAAGTGCTTGTGTTGCAGCATTTGACCACTGAAAACCATCCTTCTTCAGTAATTCTGTAAGAGGATGTGCAATAGAAGCATAAGATTGAATAAATCTCCTATAATATCCCGAAAGTCCCAAAAAAGCTCGAAGTTGCTTAACAAAAGTGGGTATGACTCAATTACGAACAGCATCCACTTTATGAGGGTCTGGTTGGACACCCTGAGCAGTAACAATATGGCTCAAATACTCAATAGAATCCTAGCCAAAAGCACACTTAGATTTTATGACAAAAAGGGTATTGTCAGCAAGTATTTTCAATACCAGATCTAGGTGTGCAACATGAGAGTCCAAATTCTTACTATAAACGAGTATGTCATAAAAAAAAAAAAAAACAATAACAAACTTACGTAAATAAGGCTTGAAAATTCTATTTATCATAGATTGAAATGTTGCTGGTGCATTACTCAAGCCAAATGGCATAACCAAAAACTCATAATGGCCTTCGTGTGTGCGAAAAGCAGTCTTTTCCACATTCTCCTTGGCTATTGTAATCTGATGATAGCCAGCACAAAGGTCCAATTTAGAGAAAACAGTCGCCCCATGCAACTCATCCAATAGTTCATCAATGGTTGGAATTGGGAATTCATCCTTTATAGTAGCATGGTTTAATGCTCTATAATGCACACAAAATCGCCAAGAGCCATCTTTCTTTTTAACCAGTAAAAATGGTGAGCAGTATGGGCTAGTACTATGCTGGATGAATCCCTGTTCCAACATTTCCTTAACCTGTTTTTCAATCTCAGCCTTTTGAAAGTGGGGATAATGGTATGGTTTGACATTAATTGCTGAGGCACCATTGACTAGATGAATGCAATGTTGAATCTCTCTAAACGGTGGCAAGGATGAGGGTGGCTCAAAAATTTGAGAGTATTTGCCCAACACATTGTCAAACAGTGTGTTGTTGGTGAAGTCCTTTGTTGAGATGTCCTTCTGAGCCAAAAGTTGAAAACAAGTAACCACTTAGACATCTTCATAACCAGAGGGTCCAAATCTCATAGATAAGTCTTCTACAAACTTTTCCCACAATGAAAGTCTTTTATTAAGAAACATCCACTTATACCATTATAATGCTTCACCTGTCATAGCAAAGGAGCAAATAAACGATCTTTAAGGACCATCAATGTGGTGAAACTAAAGAACTGTTCTACCTAGAAAATCCATCCTAGAATATTCTCCCTAAAAATTTAGGGATTTCCAACTTGATGCCCTTCAACAAATCACCCTGAGCCACCAACAATTGTGAGGATGATGAATTTGGCACATTCTTACTAAGATCAGGAAGATTTTGCGAGTTCTTACTCAATTCAATCTTGTCTACCCTGGATGCTAAGGAATCAAATTTCTGATTCATTGATTCCTGCAAAGATGAAAGTGTGGTCTTGATGAAATCCATGTCTGCAGCTTAAGAAAGGGACAACTAAGATCTAGTATCAGGAGCCATGAGTATCCGGACGAGAGCACCAATTTGTTAGACTCGAACTACATTTTACTAAGCCCAGCCCACCGTTTATAAGCTACTTTACCCTAATTCCCAAACCTGCTTGCCTCCTACTGCTCAGAACGTTAATTTCCAAGCTAAGAAACCCTAACCTCTCTTTTTATTACTCTCGTGTTTCTCTTGCTGAAAACCCTAATTAATTTCTTTTATGTTCTTGTTATACAGGTATGCAAAGGGCATTTTCGAGTATGCCAGACTCCTAACAACCCAGATCTAGGATAAAATGATTTAGTGATCCCTTTCTTTTGCATTTCATGTATCTTTTATACAAGCATCAGTCCGTGTAATACAGTTGCTGAGCTATTGTATTTCCATTACAATCACTATGTTTTCCTGATTACAAGCTATTTTTGGGTATTTACATATAAGTCCTTGACAGATCTAGTCTTTATTTGCTTATTATGTATCCCGTCCATAACATCACCCTAGATTAAGCTGAATTATTAGTGTTTATTAAAAGTGGCTATTTGGGTCAATTGGTTGAGCTAGTCTATCATAAGACAGGTAAAGTGGACGCATTTATCCACTAATATAACAATAATTTTGAGCATATCAAGTTAACCCGCAAACTAAAGAGGAAAAAAAAAAGCAAATTTTAGAAGAGAATATTATACGTGTGTGTGTGTGTGTGTTTTTTTTTTTATGGAGAAAAGAGGAAAATCATTGAATTATCTCAAACCCTCACCTAGTTAAATTAGAAATGGTTTAATTAAATAATATAATAGAGAGTTAATTTTAAACATAGCTAGGTAATTTAAAAAATAAAATAAGCAGACAAGAGAGAAAGGAACAAACAATTTAATATAACTAAATTAATAAATAAATCAACTTGAGATTTGAGATGTAAAATATTCTTTTAAATCCTCCATAGGTTTCAAAGACTTTTTTTTATAATCAAATATTTCATTTTCTTCAAATTTTTCATTGAGAATCCTCTTTTTATTTGAATTCTTAAATCTCAAAACAAATATTTTAAATATTTTTCGAACTCATAAACCCTTAAATTTAGCTATCTTTCATTAAAAAAAATTTTATTAATTTTTTAAAATCAATTACTTGTTTAAAAACATCACTCTTAAGCCTAATTTCATATCAAATATCAAGCTTTCACAAATTTAAATTCTACAACTAGATATTCAACTCAAACTATTGAAATCTATGTTATAAATTTTGAAATTATTTTCTAATTACTTTTGATACCCAAGAAAATCATCTAAGAGATTTAAACCGAACCTTTTTACCCATTAATATGCTTAATTACTTTGTCCTTATCCTATTTAATCTCTTTTCTTCCTCTTGGCTGCCATTCCCTTTTCTTTCCTTCGTTTTTTTTTCCCGTTCCAACATTTCCTTCTCCTTCTTCTCTTCCTCTCTTCTTTCTCTTTCAAAGTTCCACTCCAAATCTCAAATCTAAGCAAGATTTTAGAAGAAAATGAAGTGGGAAACAAGATCAAAGATAGAAATCATGAAAGAAAATGGAGATTTTGAACTTGAAGCTTCAAGAACTTAAGGGAGTAGAGGTAAAGAAAGATCAAGAAGATTGAATTGTCTAAAAGAGATAAGTTATTACTTTCCTTTATTTTAGCTGTTGTTTATGTTTGTATATGTTGATTTAATGCTTGATACAAGTAGGTTAGTGAGGAATATAATGACTAGGAGATGTAGGGTTTGTTGAAATGAGTTTGATGAAGTGTTTTGGAGATGTTGAGTATCGAAGTTGTTTTTTTTATGTTTTGTTCGATGTTGGATATGTAAAATTGATAAAATGATGTAAAGGAAATGAAAGAATTTGGTGACAATGGAAGCAACGACAACACAAGCATCAACACGAATTGTATAGTTGCTCGTGTAGAAAATTTTTTTATTCTGAAAAAATTTTATCTAACATGGCCGTGTAGACTTGTGGTGTAGTCTCTCCTGTTTCATAACTTGACCGTAATTTGATCATCATTTTCTCATCTGAACTCAGATTGAGGTGATTCAAAATGTTATGAAAAGCTTAAAATGATATCTACGAATTTCATGTTTTTAAGGTTATGTAAACTCTAAAAGTATCAAGGCCTAAATTTTTATTGATTCCTATTGCTACATATCCTAAACAAAGTTAAAAACTTATGTTTGCTTGTTAAATGTGTGTAGTTAAGCATAAAATGAACTTAGCTAACAAACCTAGGTTCAACTTGACTAAATAAACTTAAATGAATTAAAATGAAATAGATTGATTAAGTTTAATCAACTTGGCTAAGATTAAGTTAATATAGACTTAAGTTAATATGAATCCTAGATATAAAATGAACTTAGTTAATCAATCTAAGTCCAACTTAACTAAATAAACTTTATTAAGCTAAAATGAATTAAATTGATTAAGTTTAATCATCTTGGCCTAGTAATTGGATTAAATAATTAACTCTAATCAATACGGCTAGGATTAAGTTAAAATGAGTTAATAGTTAATAATTAGCTTAAGTTAATGAGTTATGATGAACCATGAATAACATGGAGAATATATTGTTTCAAATGTGTGTTTTCTTAGGAAATGAATGTTTTTATATTTGAATGCTTTGTTGATGTTTTTGTAATAAAATATTATAAACAAAGTGAAAAGAAATACTTTGACAGACAAATGAGAATTGTTCGTATTTTGGTAGTGCGATCTTCATAGCCATAGCGGGATTCCTATTTAGTGTCTGATCAAAGAGGGTTTTAAAAAAAGTTTGATATGAGTGGTTAATCAAATTAAATTGGTTATGTGATTTTAATTCTTAATCAGTTATATGGATAGCTGGATTATCCATTGAGATGGCATCTAAATCTCTATTTGGATTTCATATAAAAGGTATGTAGTAACTTGTGTGTTGTGCTAGGATAGGCATTTAAAATGGATTAAGAACTTAAAGACGACCTAAGTATTGAGTGTTGTTTTGTGCATGTATCATTGAATCCAGTCTGAAGAGCGACAACCTTGTCTGAGCGAACATGGTATTTCAGGCGCTCAAGTCACCTCTGTTATGATGAAATGACATTTG
Source organism: Combretum micranthum (assembly GCA_024138025.1). NCBI lineage: Eukaryota > Viridiplantae > Streptophyta > Magnoliopsida > Myrtales > Combretaceae > Combretum > Combretum micranthum. The sequence goes on from JAMXBD010002035.1 coordinate 121,132, forward strand.
TAAGTGGCTCAGGCAAATGATATTGGTGTAACCTCTATCTTAATCAGTGAGAAATAATATATTAAGGCTCACATTTATGGGACCAATTGAGCCTTTTTATATTATGGTCTGAGATGGATAGAGTACATATAATGGTTGTGAGCCCTAGATGAGGCTTCTATTTTTTATCAGTTATATCATCTTGGGGATATAGGTATTTGAGTTGACTATATCAACCCTCTGAGTGTCGTGTCAATGGCTCATTCCGGAGTGTGAGTGCTCTTATGATGTTTGATTTACTTTAAATAAAAAATAATAACTTGTTGCTGCATTGCATTTAGCTAGGCTTGTGTGTCACTTTGTGTGTTTTTGTGTTACTCTGTATTGATTTTTGGCTCATTATTATTGTTGTTGATCTTTTTCTAGATGTTGTGTTGATGATTAGATGATGTTGATGATGATTTAGGTGATGATGATATCTAGCTTGGGTTTGGGACGCTTTTGGAGGATCTTTAGTTTATGGAGGGAGTGGATTAAGATCATTGGTTGGTTTTTTTTTTATCTATTTTTTTAAGAACTGGATTTATATTTTGAAATTTGTAATATTCTTTTAAGGGGCCTGATGGAGCCCTTGTTTTGTAAATAAAGTTTTTAAGGCATTGTATACCATCATTAAAAGGTATAAGAGACACCTAATGGTATGATTTTGGTTTTAGAGCTTTAGCTATCCAATAGTGAGTGGTGATATTGTTTTTGTACAAGGTTTAATCTACTCATGAGAATAGATTTGAAATGTTTTTATAAAGTTTGTTTTTGTAAATTCTAAATCTAGTTGTTTTGAAAATCTAATTATAGGATTTTATAATTTAAAATTGAGTAGAAATATTCACAATAAACATACTTTTTGAGGAAGCCTGTGCATGTAATATCTAAGATATTACGTGGCGTTAAAACCATGTGGATACACCTGGTGGGTGTCGAATCCAGCAAAAATTTTGGCGCCGTTGCCGGGGACTGGTGTCCAAAAAGTTCCTGTTTCTATTTCTTTTTATTTTTATTTTTTTTTCTTTTGTTTGACCCGTGCTTCTCACAAAGGTATTTTAGAATTTGATACAGAAATTGAGAAGACAGAGAGGAAACTGCGCAAACAAGCAAAACTGCGTGCTCAAGACGTTACAACATTCTTCATCTCCTGGATTGACTCAAGCTTTGGAATTAACCGAATCATCTAGTGAGTCTGAAAAACAGGAAACTGAAAGTTTGGAAATTGAACAAGATCAAGAAGAGGAAGAGATGGCAAATCAAGAGAGAACTTTGAGACAATTGGCCGCACCGGATGTGACTCAACAACCGTTATGCATTCAATACCCTGAATTGAATGTAGATTTTGAGTTAAAATCAGGTCTTATTCATCTGTTGCCAAGTTTTCATGGCTGGAAAACGAGGACCTCATAAACACTTGAAGGAATTCCACATTGTCTGTTCCAGCATGAGACCTCAAGGGATTCCTGAAGATCAAATCAAGTTAAGAGCTTTCCCATTCTCATTGAAAGACAAGGCAAAGGATTGGTTATTTTATCTACCTCCTGGATCTATTGCTACTTGGACTGATATGGTTAAAGCTTTTCTGGACAAATTCTTCCCTGCAACAAGAGCTGCAAATATTAGACGGGAAATTAGTGGGATAAGACAAAGGGACACAGAAAATCTTCACGAATATTGGGAGCGATTCAAGCAATTGGTTGCCAGTTGTCCACAACATGGTATTTCAGAACAGCTTTTGATCCAATATTTCTATGAAGGTTTGTTGCCAATAGAAAGGAAAATGATGAATGCAGCAAGCAGGAGCTATAGTAGACAAAACCCCTGCTCAGGCTCGGGACTTGATATCTTTGATGGCTGCGAATTCACAACAGTTTGAATACCGTCATGATCCTATCACAAGAAGAGTTAATGAGGTAAATGTCCCTCATCTTGAGAATCAAATTTCTAACCTCACTTCTCTCGTGCAACATAGCTTTGGAAACCATCAACAAGCGAAAGCTTGTGGTATATGTGCTTCCAACCATCCCACAGACATGTGTCCAACATTACAAGAAGATTCATATGCGCATGCAAATGCGATTGGAGTATTTCCAGGACAACCACAACCACCTCAAAGAAAATATGATCCCTATGCCACTACATACAATCCTGGATGGAGGGATCATCCAAATTTCAGTTACCAACCAAGGCCAGAACTTTCAACAATATCAACCAAGGCCACAACAACCACCACCACAACAGTCTTCGTCTTCAAGTTCAGGTACATCACTTGAAGATATTGTTAAGTCTCTTGCAATCGACACTAAACAATTTCAGGATGAGACTAAACAATTCCAACATGAGACGAAGCAAAGCATTCAACATTTGGAGGGTCAGATGAGTAAACTTGCCACTTCAGTAGGTAAGTTGGAACAACAAGGTAAGTTACCTTCTAACACCATTAATCATAGAGAAAATGTGAGTGCAATTTCCTTGAGATCTAGCAAGGAATTGCAAGACTCAAATGAGAAGGTAATTGAGACCGACTCCAATGAGAAAAGTGAAAAAGAGAACCCCCACATGGAGGAGAAACAAGTAGAAAAACCCCCACCAGATTTATAAGCCTATACCCCCATTCCCTTCTAGGTTGAATCAATCCAAGAAATTGGATGAAGAGAAGGAAATTTTGGAGACTTTTAGGAAAGTCGAGGTGAATATTCCTTTATTGGATGTGATTAAGAAAATACCTCGATATGCTAAGTTTCTGAAAGATCTTTGCACAAACAAGAAGAAGCTTAGAGGAAATGAGATGGTTTATATGGGTGAGAATATTTCTGCTGTTCTTCAGAAGAAGCTACCACCAAAGTGCAAGGACCCTGGTACGTTTTCTATTCCTTGTACAATAGATCAAGTTAGGATTGAAAATTGTATGTGTGACCTAGGAGCTTCAGTTAATATCATGCCCTTATCTATATTTAAGAAGTTGAATATTGGATCTTTGAAAGAAACAAGAGTAATCTTGCAACTTGCAGATAGATCTAATATATATCCATCAGGTATTTTGGAAGATGTTTTGGTACAAGTCAATGGATTAGTGTTTCCCTGACTTTTATGTAATTGATATGGGTGAGGAGATGTATTCAAAATCACCTACACTTTTGCTTGGGAGACCATTTATGAAAACATCTAAAACCAAAATTGATGTTAATGAAGGGGTTATGACTATGGAATTTGATGGGGAGATCATTAGATTCTCGTAGATAGTGAAAAGAAAATTAATTCAAATATTTCTAATATTTTTGCTATCTCTAAGAATGACAATCAGGTTGTGGAAGTGCAAGAAGAGAGCCTAGTTGATGAATCAAAAGTGGATGGACTTGGTGAAAATTTAGTTGACACTGGACAAATTATGGAGAAGATTGGAGATGATAAGTTGAATTCAAAGGAGGATGAGCATAAAAAAGACACTAGTGATATCTTCTATGATCAATTGTTAAAAGCTTTAGATGGAGAGATCGCTAGGGTGAATCATGAGAAGAATTTAACTGAAGGATATCCTATGTTTGAGAATTGGGAATCCTATATCTTTGAGCCTCCATAAGAGAATGACTTGGAATAGTCCAGCTAAGGACTATAAAGAAGCGCTTCATGGGAGGCAACCCATGGTTTTTGTTACTAATGCTTTTGTTTTTGTGTGTTTTGTTTTTTTTTTTGTTTTGTAGGTCTTAGATCTTGAACTGAAGAAGAAAATCTCTCTCATGAGTTTTAAAGGACAAAGAACTTCAAAGGAGCTTCAAAAGAGAAACCGGGGAAGTACGTTATTCCTATTTCTTTTTATTTTTTCTCTACTTTGTGCTGATTAGAAACAGTGAGGACACTGTTTATTATAAGTGTGGGGGAGGGATAAAATATGAATTGGAGTATTTCATCTTGTGATTGATGTCTGATTTTTATTTATGATATATACAAGACATCTGGATATGAAAGTGTACCCACACTTTAAATTCTTGAATGTTTGTTCTTAAGTAATATAGGCATTTAAGGCCTAATTTTTTCAAAAATTTCATTGAAATCTGGAATTTGTGTTGAAAAATTAAAAAAAAAAATATTGACTTGTGAAAGTGCTTTACTCACCTATACTGTTGTGATTTGAATACTTAGATTAAAATTGAGTAGTAAAATCTTTAAGGAACAGATTTACTGTGTATTTGGCTTTAGATTTGGAAGTTTGAAAGTAAGTCGAGTCCTTAAGTGAAAAATAAACAGGTTTACTTCTAGGAAGAAAGCTAATTTATATATACTTTTATAAGTTCTTATTAAAGAATTTTTCAACACTTAGTAAAAGAGATAAAGGAAGTCTTTTTCTTAGTGATCTTTGATAAAAAAGTCTTAAATTTGTTGTTCATTCAAAAGTAGAAACAAGCATAAGCCTATACTCCTCTAACTCAAACAATCGAGTTATGAGTATCCAAACTTGAATGTTAGAGTGAGGAAGAGTTCGTAGGGGTCCCTTTAAAACCTGGTCACTTGGGTGATGAGCCCGGGATGTACCGACTCAATGAACTCACTATAACGATAAGGGAGGAAAGGCTAAAAAGTGAAAAGTGCTTTGAAAGAAAAATTAGAAAAAGAAAGAGCTGAAAAGAAACGGACTAAAACCCGTCCAGAGATTCATCTCTGAAGGCTCTAAATATGCTTGAATGAAAAATGAAAAATGAATGTTGAAACAATCGAACGGAATAAGACTTATAATAAACAGAGAGAAAATCTAGGGAAAGAACTGATATCAAATGCTTTTATTCTGTGTTGGTAAGAGTATATGTCAGTTAGATGTCCAGTGAAGTCTAAATGGGTATTTTTCCTTATTGGATTGGGTATTTACTTTTGAGTAGAAGGATCTTTGGTTAAATATGTGGTTCAAGTTTGTTTTGTTTAGATTAACTACTGAATTTTCATTTTAGTACTCTAATTACAAGTCCTCAGTTTGGTTTGAGAGGTAAGCACTGAAAATCACAAGTCTTGAAAGAAAAATAAAGAAAGAAAGATGCTTGAATTTGAATTTTGAAAGAAGCACACTCCATGATAAGATTTCATTTTAGGTTATATGGTATTGCTTGAGGACAAGCAATGGTTTAAGTGTGGGGGAATTTGTTGAGATGAAAATTACTCTTAATTCTTGGGAATAAATTAGATTAATTTGTTATTAATTTTATAGAAATTATATGGAATTGGTACTTAATCGTGATTTATATGAATATCAGGTCTTTGAAGCCAAAAGAAGTGAAAAATACAAGATTGGAGCAAAATTGAATCAAAGAGAAAAATTACATTGAAGGCCGGCTGTGCATATGCTTAGGCCGTCGGCCTTTATCATTCTGGACATCACGCACACAATAAAGGCCGCCAGCTTATCTATCAACGCCGCCGGCCATTACAACGCTGGACGCACGAAAGGAGATCAAAGCCGTCGGCGTATCTGGGCTTCTTGCCGGCCATCCTGGGAATTTCGCCAGCCTTCTTGTAACACCGGGTAAATGAAAAGTGTAACGGCCGAGTAAATGAAAAGCTTGTAACGGCCGGGTAAATGAAAAGTTGTAACGGCCGAGTAAATGAAAAGCTGTAACGCTGGGTAAATGAAAAGTCATGAAGCATTTACTTGTATTTATATATTATTTAGGGTTTCTTCAGGAGGATTCATTCATTCCATATTCAGATACAATTTTGTAAGAAAACCCTAGAGGGAATTCTAAGGGTCATGAGTGGCTAAACTCCAAATCTAGCCAAAGGGATTATTGCAAATCAATTCAAGATGGATTGTGAGACCAAAGTGGTTTGATTTCATTGTTCTCTGTTTTGAATATTTATATTTCATCAGATTTATTTGTGATTGTTTGTCTATTATTGATATAACTTTGGATCCGGTTGTATTAGATAACAAACAATAATCAATCAATTAGGCAACGGCACCAAATTTTGGTGGGTGTCGAATCCAGCAAAAATAATAATTTATAATCAACCTGCTTTAAATATTTGTAAATAGAGTGAGCAGGATCGTCTCCACAGGGACTGGTAAATTCCCAAGTTTCTATCGAGATTAAGAAGAGAAAAAGAAAATAAAATAAGGGGTTTTTGAAATCACACGATTAAAATAAACCTATATCTAATTAACAAGAATTTCTATATTAAAAAGATTATCTAGCCTAGTTCTTATTACAATTCAATTCCTGGGATTGATCCTTGACTCAATAATTATTATTCCTATTTGAATAGGTTAGTTATAATTTTCAACAAGCTCTGAAAATCAATCTCTTTTTATATATTAAATAACCAAGATAAGATCTTTGATTATTCCTAATCGAATAGACAACCCTAAACAAGCTCTTAAGGTTTAATCTATCAATTGCATTAGAAATTAGAGAGACCTAACCCTAATCAACAATCTCATAGAGCATGGATCATTTAGAATAGATTATATTTCATCAACAACAACAAATAATCATCTATTTTATGACTATCGTGTTGTTCATCACTTTATATTAGGAGATTCATACAATTACGGATATGAGTCCTAATTGATTGATTATTGTTTGTTATCTAATACAACCGGATCCAAAGTTATATCAATAATAGACAAACAATCACAAATAAATCTGATGAAATATAAAATTCAAAATAGAGAACAATGAAATCAAACCACTTTGGTCTCACAATCCATCTTGAATTGATTTGCAATAATCCCTTTGGCTAGATTTGGAGTTTAGCCACTCATGACCCTTAGAATTCCCTCTAGGGTTTTCTTACAAAATTATATCATGGAATGAATGAATCCTCCTGAAGAAACCCTAAATAATATATAAATACAAGTAAATGCTTCATGACTTTTCATTTACCCAGTTGTTACAACTTTTCATTTACCCGGCCGTTACAACTTTTCATTTACCCGGCCGTTACAAGAAGGCTGGCGAAATTCCCAGGATGGCCGGCAAGAAGCCTAGATACGCCGACGGCTTTGATCTCCTTTCGTGCGTCCAGCGTTGTAATGGCCAGCGGCGTTGATAGATAAGCTGGCGGCCTTTATTGTGTGCGTGATGTCCAGAATGATAAATGCCGACGGCCTAAGCATATGCACAGCCGGCCTTCAATGTAATTTTTCTTCTTTGATTCAATTTTGCTCCAATCTTGTATTTTTCACTTCTTTTGGCTTCAATGTAATTTTTCTTCTTTGTCCTTTCTTTTTTCTTGTGTGCGTGGCTTTTGCTTGTAAGTGGCCTTGCTTGGACGTTTGTGGAGCTTCTTTTTTGGTGTGGGCCTTATCTTATCCCGTAGTGAGCTGGTCGGTTTTTTTTTGGGGTGTGGGCTGTTGTGTTTCTGGTTGAGCAGTGGTATTTGTCCTTTGAGGAGTAGCTACTGAGGCCTGCTCTTGTTTGCTGCATGCGGTTGGGCCTTCTTTATCTTTCTCCTTGGGCTTGGTCTGTTTCGGCTGATTCACGCAATCTATATTTGCTGCATGTGGTTGGGCTTCTCTCTTTACTCGTGGATCTCAATCTTCCAAGAGGGCTGGTCGTATTTGGCTAAGGGGCTGAAGCTTACTTCACACGGTCTGATAGGAAATTCTGTGAAGAGGGGTGAACAGTATCTTTTCTACCCGAAAAAAAAAAAAAAAAAAAATTTCTCATATCCGATTTTGTTAAGTGGGCTGCTTCATTGGCATTGATATGGCAAATGAAAATATCTCCTTGGCACAAACAAAAGTACTAGAAAATACAATTTCTCCAAGAAGTTTCCAAAAGTCATTTGCAGATATGGTTGGGTCAAATGATAATAATAGAGAAGTAATTCTTGAACTCAAAATTGCCACTTTCCTCAATGGAGAACTGGCTATTATTTTCAACAATGAAGAGCTCGACAAACTATGCCTGCCGCTTAAGTTTGCTTTAATAGGATCCTTCTCTTATAGCCGGCCTTCTATGCAAGAGATTAAAAAGTTCTTCGAAGAAAGGAAACTCAAAGGGCATGTGGACTTCGGTCTAATCAATCAAAGGCAAATTCTCATCCGACCAACTTTACAAGAGGCCTACACCCGCATATGGGAAAGACGGACTCGGACAATTAATTCTTCCATCATGAGAGTGGTCAAGTGGTCCCCTACTTCGCATGTCCAAAAGGAAAGCTCTATTGCACCGATTTAGTTAGCTCTCTATAACTCCCTATTCATATTTTTGATAAATCGGTGTTGTTTGCTATTGCTTCTATTTTTGGGCATCCTTTGAAAATTGATGAACCTACTGCCAATCTTACCAAACCATCTGTTGCTAGAATCTTAATAGAAATGGATGTTTCAATTAAGCATAAAGATAAAGTCTGGCTTGGCACTGAAAAAGAAGGTTTTTTCCAGCATGTAATCTTTGAAAATACTCTTCATTATTGCTCTAGATGTTTCAAAATGGGTCATTCTAAAGATAGATGCTAGTTATCAAAGGAATCTATCCAGAGTAATAATAAGGATAAATCTCACAATGAGGCTGAAAATATCCCCAAGCTAAACAAGGAAAACCAAAACAGATCTATGTCCCAAAAAAAATTCTCAAATTTCAAAATAAAGGTGAGGACATAGTCTCATCAATAGTTATATGCCACAGATCCTTCTAGTCTTGCAGGTTCTTCAATGCTGCTAACAGAGACACAGGTTGATCATGGAGACATGAAAAGAGAAATCATGCCTTCCACATCCAAGGATGTGGAGCCTACTAATACTTCGATGGATCAAGTAGCTTTCACAAGAGTAAATTCTGCTGAGATGGGGAATGGCAATCCATCTGCTTTTGAGACATGTGATCCTATGGACATTTATGATCATGCGAAGCAGCTTCAACAAATCACTCAAGAAGCCTAATATGAGGATATGTTCCCCTCAAGAGGTACCCTTATCTCACACTCTCCATCTCCTTTAACTGTTTGTGTACTTAATGTAGAGGATACTCCTCCCGGCTTGACAGTTAGAGAAGTTGGTGAGGATTCTTTATATACCTCGAAAGGTGCTACTGAAGGGGAGGAATATGATCCCACAGCACTTGTCTATAGTAGTCAACATTCCTCCGTGGAAACAAATGTCTCAGAGGATAATGATGAAGAAGGGGATAACTCAATTTTCGATCCAATTATACCACATAAAGGCAAATCACGTGATGACTCTCATCTACCAATGAACAAGGATAAGTCTTTTGCTTATGATCTAGGTAGTCATCATGTCCCTCCTTTCCTTATGCTACATGGGCACGTAGCAATAATTTGTTTGGTACCCAATACAAAGATTCTCCATGAAATCTATTTATTGGAATATTTGGGGCATAGTTAATGGTCGTTCTATTAATAAATTAAAAGATTAACTAAGCTCCATAATCTCCAATTTATTATGATAGCTGAACCCATGACTTCTGTAGATAAAATTGATGATATTGCTAGGAAATTAAATTTTAGAAACTTTACTTCAAATGTTAACTCAAAAATTTGGATCTTTTGGAAAGACTTCATTGATTGCTCTATTATCCTTAATCATGAACAATTCATGCATTTACAATGTACTGGACCCAATGGCCTCGATTCTTTTCATGTTACTGTTGTATATGCAAAGTGCAATAGGTTTCTTAGACACTAGCTATGGGACAATCTTAGAAAAATACATGAGGACAACATAGACCCCTAGATGGTTGTAGGAGACTTTAATACTGTCCTCTCACCTCACGAAAGGCCTGGAGGTAACTCATATCCTGCACAATCAATTATTGATTTTCAATCTATGTTGCATGATTGCAATCTTTCTGATGCTGGTTATGTTGGGAGTGATTTTACTTGGTCTAATAAAAAAGCTCATGTGAGGCTTGATAGGGCTTTATTTAATGCTATATGGATTTCTAGGCTAGAACCTATCAAAGTTGAACATCTAAACAGTACATGTTTAGACCATCGTCCCCTTTTATTGAGCTATGACACAAAGAAGGATAGAAGGATTTCTAAATTTAAATTTCAAAATATGTTGACCTGACATCCTTCTTTTCTATCAGTGGTCGAAGCTTCATGGAGAGGGGAATGCAAAGTGTCTGTTCTTATTAACTTCCAACTCAAGCTCACTAGATTAAAACATTCTCTTAAGGCTTGGAACGAAAAAGTTTTTGGAAATATCCATAAAAAGCTTAATGATAAAGAGAATGAAGTGTCTGACCTGGAAAGGCAGTTTGAAACCACAAATGAACAAGACATTTATGTTAATCTTCATACTGCTAAAAGAGAGCTTATGGAGTTAGTTGACCAGGAAACTATCTTTTGGCAACAAAAATCTAAGGTTAATTGATTAAAGGATGGAGATAGGAATACTAAATATTATCATGCCATAGTTAAGGAAAGGAGGCAAAAAAATAGGATAAATAAGATTAAAGAGCATGATGGTAGCTGGATAGAAGGAGATGCCTTAGGTTCTTCTACTTCTAATTTTTTTCAAGATCTCTTAACAAAGGACTCTCAAGTAAAACAATTTTCTAGACCTATGTGGCTCAAACAGATAATATCTGCATCTGACAATTCTTACCTCATCTCAACTCCATCTTTTGAAGAGATGACGAATATTATTAATGAGTTAGCAAACGATTCAGAACCCGGACCAGATGGATTTGGAGGTATGTTTTATAAAACCTATTGGGAAATTATTGGCAAAGATTTTTACAAAGCTGTAATTGAATTTTATGAAGGTTTGCCACTCCCACGATTTTATATTGCAACATCCATTGTTCTAATCCCTAAAAACAATAACCCACAAACTTGGAAGGATTTCAGACCTATTAGCCTATGCAATACCATTGCAAAAATCTTTTCAAAAATCCTCACCAGCAGGCTTGGTGAAATCCTTCCTAAGGTTATAAGCGTCAACCAAACGGGTTTTGTTAAGGGTAGAAACATTATTGATAATATTCTTCTAGCCTAGGAGTTGTTATATGATCTAGATTATAAAATCAAGGGAGGGAACCTAGTCATGAAATTGGATATGGAAAAAGCCTATGATAGGCTTGATTGGGTGTTTCTTTTTTCTATGCTCGACAGTCTAGGCTTTCACTGGAAATTTACTTACATGGTGAAAAGAATTATGTGCAATAGCTGGTTTTCTGTCATAGTTAATGGCAATGGCTCGGGTTTCTTCAATTCTTCTAGAGGCCTGTGACAGGGAGACCCCCTGTCTTTTGCCCTTTTCATTATTGCTTCCGAATTTTTGTCTCAAGGTATAAACCACCTGTTCTCCACTTATCCTTCTGCCCGATATAAGACTAGTGCTCCCACTTGGATTTCTCACCTTTGCTTTGCTGATGATTGTATTCTTTTTATGAATTGTGCAAAATCCTCTGTGAAACGTGTCCTTGATTTTCTTTCTTTGTATGAATCTTTATCTGGCCAAAAAATTAACCGCCAAAAGAGCTCCATAGTCTTTCCTAGGAAAGCTAAATCCTCCAAGAAACGGCCTATTAAACTCTTGACTGGTATGAAGGATCAAAATTTACCCATCAACTATTTAAGGTCTCCTCTCTCTCTAAGGTGGAGTGATCACCAAAGCTTTAATGATTTATTCCAAAAAGTGTTACAACGCCTTCACAACTGGGTAAACTTATGGCTCTCAAGTGGGGGTAAAATCGTGCTCACCAATAGTGTTTTATCCTCTCTTCCCCTTTATCTCTTTCAATCAGTTCAACCACCTAAGTGGGTGATTAAAAAACTTAAGAGCATTTTTGCCAATTTTTTTAAGGGGGACTCCTCTTTCTCTAAGACCACTCACTGGTCCGCATGGGCTAATTTATGTCTTCCTGTTGAAGAAGGTGGTGTTGGGTTTTGATCTTTATCCGATGTCTCCACCTCCTTTGAAATCAAGTTATGGTGGCGCATTCGTACTCAATCTTCTCTTTTATCCCATTTTCTACATTCAAAATACTTAAAGAACCAACATCCTGCCCAAGCATCCATAACCCATAGTTCTTCCCCTCTTTGGAAGAGATTCCTTAGGGCTAGGAATTTAGCTGATCCTTTTATTTTCTTTAGTTTGGGTAAAGGTGACATCAATTTTTGGTATGACTCCTGGCTCCACTAAGGCTGTCTAGCCAATCATACTTCTGTTCAGACTCCTAGGTTGCTAGTTAAGGATTTATGGCAAGGAGAGGCTTGGGATGTTGATCATCTCATCTACTTAGTCCCCATCTATCTTGTTAAAGAAATCCTTACTTTACATGTTGAACCTGGGAACCCTGACACACCTTGCTGGAAGCTTTCTACTAATGGATCCTTCTCTGTTGCCAGCACTTTTAATCATATTAGGATCAAAGCTCCAGCTAATGACACCTTTTATACTATATGGTCTAAATTCATTCCATTAAAAGTGTCCTTTTTCATTTGGCGTGCTATCAAATCTTTTATCCATACTGATGACATACAATCCAGCTGGGGTCTCAACCTTGTTTCAAGATGCTATCATTGTCTACATGACTGTGAATCAGCTATGGACATTTTCTTCACTTGTCAATATGCTCTAGATGTTTGAAAGGATATTGCTTCTCACTTTGTCATCTCTTACCTTCCTAACATTACATCCATAGATGTCATGTTGAAATTATGGAAAAGTAAAACTGGAAACATAAAGAATCATGTCAGGAGTTTTGTACCTATTATTGTCATATGGCATCTATGGATTGAAAGAAATAATAGGAAGCATAGAAGTATATCATGTGCCTCAAGTTTCTAGTCTTGCAGGTGATGGATGAGCTTAGAAATTTAGGAAGGGCTAACCCGTTATCACAAAGACAAGTCCAAGAAGATGAGGATCTCTTCAAGACTTGCATCAAGCCCTCTAAAAGGAAACGTATCCACTCCATATCTTAGGTTAGTCCTCCGAGAGGTAGATGTACACTTAATGTTGATGGAAGTTTAACGAATGGTGTTGGTGGTGGAGGGGGAATCCTCAGGGATGAAAATGGTAATGTTATCTAGCATTTTGGTTTTCCTTCTCCACACCAGTCCATTGAGAGTATAGAATTGTCTGCACTTATCAAAGGTCTAGAATTTTACAGTACCTATGGCTTCAAACAGGTTCATGTTGAAACTGATTCTAAAGTCATTTCGAAGTAGCTATCCTCCACCAAAGTTCGATGGGACAAGTGGCATGATATTTCATGGGCAAGGAAACTACTATAGGATACACACAGCACTCTATCCCATGTATGGAGAGAAGGCAACCACGCAGCAGATTGGTTGGCCAAAAAAGCTAGAGACACTCAGGTCGCCTTCTTCTCTTGGAATAACATAAACCTTGAGCCAAATCTGAAATTCATCCTATGGGAAGATAAACATGGCTTATCTGATTTTCGTATTGCATAAACTTTTTTGTTGTATGTAAGGGAGTAGTACTCCTTGTTTCCACGTTGTTTACTTATTTTGTAAAGGGAGTAGCACTCCCTTGTTTATTTTCCATGTATGTCGGTTATATATGTAAAGGGAGTAGTACTCCCTTATTTATCTTTTTACATGATCTATAGGTTTTATGTAAAATAGAGGTAAGGCTTTATGTCCCCCCCTTCCTTGTACTTCCTTTTTCATCTAATAAAAATTGAGGCTGGCATCCTCCCCCCATGAACGGGGTTTGCCCAAAAAAAAAAAATCATGTTACTTCATTCCAAGCTTAAGAAAACGTTATCTCAATACCATTTGCCCCATCAGCTATTCGCCATACCCTCAATAGAAGTCATATCTCAATGATGAAGGGCCTAAGCGCCTAACTATCGTGCCCCCAATCTGAGCAAGGTGCCGCTTCCCGAACCGGATACCGAATTGCCATCTCAGATCAAAAACAGATTTAAACGGCGAAATAGACAACCAATCCAAACAATTATTAGGCTGAGTTTAAGTTCTTCGTCCATTTAAGATGTCTATCATAAAAATCACCACACAAGTTACTGCATACCTTGAATATGAAATCCAAACATAGCCTTAGAAGGTAGGGTAGAAGCTATCTCAAAAGATATATCTCATATCTACCACTGCTTTAAGAAAGAACTCTGATAAGAACCTAAACTATTTAACCACTTATAAGAACTTAAACTAACATCCACTTCATCAAACTCATATAACAACTTAATCTATTTATCCATTCATCTCAAACTCATTTTATTAAATCTTATTTGATTAGACGCTAAATAGGAACCCCACTATGACTACAAATATTGCCCCGCCAAAATACAGATAGTTCTCCTTTGTTTGTCAAAGTATTTCTTTTCACTTTGATTATAGTTTCTTTTTACAAAAACATATACAAATCAATTACATATACAAAACAGTAATAACTTACGCAAATAGACAGTTAAAACAATATACTCCTCATGCTAATCAAAGATCATTCTAACTTGTTAATCTAATTCGATTATTAACTATTAATCTCATTTTAGCTTAGTTTTAGCCAATTTGATTAGAGCTAATCATTTAACTCAAAAACTAAGCTAAGGTGATTAAACTATATTAATCTAATTCATTTTAACGTTCATGTTTATTTAGCCAAGTTGAACCTAGAATTATCAACTAAGTTCATTTTTATAGCTAACTTCCATTTAATCCAAATTATTTATTAAATCTACTAAACTCATGTTGATTTATATCAATTAACTCATATTATACATCAAATATCACTTATCTATCTTATTTTAGCTCAAAAAGATCAATTTCCTAAGCAAAAACACATTTAACAAGCAAAACACAAGTTTTTGACTTAGTTTGAAAAACAAAATAGCTGAAAAGAAATAAAATTTAAGCATTGATACTTTTCGAATTTGTAAAAACTCAAAACATGAAAGTTTTAGATCACTTTTTAATATTTCCAACGCAACTTGATTCACCTCAATCGGAGGTCGGATGAAAAAGTTGTGATTAAATTACAAAACATCATCACAGTAGAGAATTTCGTACCCAAGGCTAACCAGACCTAGTCATGGCCATGATTCTTGAAAAGCTGTTATAAAATGACTTCTAGGCTATGAATCACGACCGTGGTTTTTGAGTTTCAAAATTTTGTGACCAACCTGAGGCTAGCAAGGCATGGATCACGGCCGTGATTGATGTAAAGTTCCCGAAAAATCACTTCTAAGTCAAAAATCACGCCCGTGATTGCCTAAGATTGTCTAACCGGAGCCTACCTTGGCCTCAATTACGCCTGTGATTCATCAAATTTTACAAAACCGAGCCTAGCAAGGCCTTAATCATGCCCATGATTGATGGTTTCCCTTGAGTTATGAATTTGTTTGTTTTTCAAACTTCATTTTATCAAACTTTTACACATTTTGCTTCCACTGTAACATCATAAAACAACATATAACTTATATTCATAACTTCTTACACTTCAAATCCCATTTCTCATCATCAAAACGCATCCAACTACATCAAGCAACATCAAACCCCAACTTCACTATTCATCCTCTTCCTCATCCACTCAACTTCCATTAACATTAATCCAACATATATAAATGTAAACAGTACTTCCAACTCAATTCAACATCAATTCATCAATTACAATTGTAAATAACAAGTAAAACAAAGAAAAATAGAAATAGAAAACTTAGCTTTAAGCCTATTCATGCAATTCCTTCTTCTTCATATTGTTGAAGCTTTTCTACTTGAATTTCTTCTTTCTATCTCCGTTCCTAGCTTGATATCTCTTTTTCATCTTGTCTAAATTTGAGATTGGATGGTGAATTGAACAAAAGCAAAAAAAAAGAAGAAGAAGAGAAATGGAAAGAGAGAAACGAAGGAAAGAAATGAAACAAGGAAAGAGGCAGGGAAAAGAAAAATAAAAGGCAAGAGTAAGGATTATTTAGGATTTAGGTATAGGTTTAGAACTATCAAATCAATATTTATAGTTCTAGAAGTATTAAAATGATAATTTTAGAATCGATAGGTCAGAAATTAAGAGCTCCATATGAGAACTTAATTTAGAAATTTATTTTAGATAAAAGGATATTTAATTTGAGTTCGTTTAAGTACTGATGTTTTTATACAAGCAATGAACTCAAATTTTGTAAAGATTTAGGAATTAATGTTTAGGCTAAGAATCAAGAGTTTACGAATCCTCTAAACATTTTAACTAACATGTTTAGAGATTTCAAGAATTTAAAATCTTAAATTCAACTTAATTATTTACTAATCTAATTATTTCAACTTGTCTAATTATATCATATGATTTATTTAACTTATTTAAATCTATCTAAACTCAATTTCTAATCTTGGTGAAGGTTTATGATATTTCAACTATGGTAGGTGGCACTCATACGTGCAAGCGACCCTAAAGCTAGGATAATACTCCTTCGAGCAGGCAACCCTAAAGATTGAGGAGAAATGATTATTCACTACTGACTTGATTTGGAATACTTCTTTTTTTTTTTTTTCTTTTTTGAAAAGTGAGTCTTGAAACAATTTTTTTAAAGTGAGTCTTGAAATTTTTTTCAAATAGAATTAAAAAAAAAAAACAATTTGTTAACAAGTAAAAAATCTTATTGACTCCAAAATTGCAAATAAGCAACAGTCTCTCCCTTTTATCGAATCACTTCTTTCTTTGAAAATCATTTCTTCACTGCCTTTTTCCATTTTGAGGGGTAGTAACCTTCGATTTTAGAACATTTGACTTTTTGATTTTGGGGCAAATAAATTCTTATGCTTCTTATCATTTCCTTGATCATGAATTAGATATCTTATGCTTGATGTATTTAGTCAAAGACCACTTTCTCACATTCTCTTTGGCTTGTTTTCACACATGGCTTAGATTCCAAAAATTATAGTTCGATTTATAAATGATACATCTTGGTTAATCTATTAAGTCTTTTCTCAGGTTGTAACTTAAGCTTTTGGGATATCATGTGCAAGCTATTTAGCAAATCTTATATTCATATCTCTTTAGGTTTTACAGGTCAAGAACCTTTTTAAGATAACTATAGGAGGCTTGCCTTAGTTTCAAAACTAACATTTATTAAAGATAATTTATTTCTAATGATCAAAAGAGCCTTCATAAGATGGTGGTAAGTGGGGTTCTAATCCTTAGGTGTGATGGAGATGGGTTTTAAGTTTTAAGTGTATTTGGATTTTGAAGTATGCACATTCTCCTTATTTTTGGGTGAAAAACTTTTATTTGGCTTTTTTTTATCCTTCCCTTTTCTTCTTCCACCTTTTCTCTTTCTTTCTTTTTTCCCTGTTTTTTTTTTTTCAACCTTTCTTTTCTTTATCCTTATTTTTAACATTCTTCTTTTTTCTTATTTTTTATTTCTTTTTTTGCTTCAAAGTATTTGAATTATGTGTAGGCATTGTCTATGAAGTTGAGGCTCTCTTTCCATTTCAAAAGATTTAAATTATCATCAACAAAATTTCACTTTTGGATTGATGCAACTATGGCAAGCATAATCAGTTAATCCATGTCTCCTGATTAATGACCCTTACCTCCTAGATGCCCCATTGTGGGATAGTCCTTGACAAGGTTTAACTTTTAGAAATCACTTCTTTAAAAAGGCCCAATAGGGTTAACAAGGGTCAAGTGTATTTAGGTTACCGAAATGAATGCTTGGTATCATTTTGACCTATGTAATAAATTCAAAACGACCTTTAAGAAATGAGCTTTATAAGTCACCTTAATATCACTCAACTCTGAAGTATTTAAGGTTAGTGTTTTGTATTTAGTCACCTCCTTTCATCTTAAAATTTTCAAGCAATAAAACATCCACAAACAAACATTCATTCAAATTGTCCATTGAGTAATCAAGTATTTCAAATTACCCTATAAAGGATAGTAAAAGACATATTTCCAACAATAAAATAGAGTATTTATTTTCACCACAAAGATAAGCACCATCATCAATCCTCTTCCTTTATCTCTACCAATCCCCTTACAATATGCTTACCCCTATGATGTCAGCTAATAAGTTCAACTACTGTAGATGATATGTTGTCTCATTAGATGGTAGCAGTAAACTCTCAATACTCGAAGAGGACTTGCTTGAAATCCTTATAGGAGTTGGGATAGAGTTACCACTACTAGCTGGATCAATAGATTCTAGGAGCTCAGGTTGGATAAGCTTAGCATCAATCAAATCTTGGTTTTTGTTTCTTAACCTCCAACAACTTTTTGTAAAATAGCCCGTTAGACCCATATGGTACTTGCATTGGGCATTAAGATTACAGTTCCATGTTCTGTACCCTTCTTTTGGGATCTTATATGTTAACATATTTTGATTTCTCAACTAGTTAAAAAATTGGACCATCGGAATCCTAAATTATGTGAAATTCTTTTGCTATGTTGAGCAAGCTTGTTTGTTTTAGGATAATGCTTTTGAAGTCAGAGGCTTTATCTTTCATCTCATCTCTTTTGGCCCGTTCTTAATTTTACAGCCCGATGACTCCTCTTGAGTCTCATGAGATGGTATATTGCTCATTAAGGTCCAAATGTTGGCGTTTGTCTAACACATATTTCATAACTCACTTTAAGGTTTTAATCCTTCCTTCCATTGTTGCAAGTCTTTGTTCTAGATTCTCATGTGCCCCTTACCTTTGGATGTCTTGAATTTGATCCTTCTCATACAAATAACTTCTTTGATTTGATGTATCACCAACATCTTATGTATGAAGCATGTCGATTGTGGGCTCTTCATATGTTGGGATGTTGTTAAAGTTAGATGTTGGACCATCAACGAATTGCAATAGAACCACTTTTGAGTTAATCAAATCCTGAATTTTGTTCTTTAACTCCAACAAGCATCAGTATGCCCTTATTAACCCATGTGATATTCACATTGTGCATTAGGGTCATATTTTTGTGGTTCATACCCTGGTACTGACTCTTTAAGGTATGACAAGTGGTCCTTTTTCAATTTATGGTAAATTTGAGATAGAGGGACAGAGATTTGAGTGAATTTCCTCCTATATGTCATGTAAGCTTGTTGTAGTTTTGTTGTTCACCGTGTTGATTGTGACCTCTTTCACTATAGGTTCTCCATCAACTCCTTTATGAATTTGAAGTTTGCCAAAAATAAGGGCATTTTTTATTTTGTACCTGCCTCTACTAGTTTAGAAAAATTCTCTATGTTATGTCCAACGAGACAGGAGAAGAAGGGCTTTTCAAGTTTATTGATAAAAGTAAAGACCATATCCTTCTCTAGAATAGGTGTGAAAACCATAGCTGCTAATGCCCTCCATTATTGGGCATATTGTTTGAAAGCTTCATCTTTCTTTTTCCCTAGGTTCTTTAGGTCCACATAGATGGAGCAACCTCAACATTGAATTTATACTGGTTATAGAATGCCCTGGCCAATTTGTCCCTAGTATCAATTTTATTGAGGTCTATTTGGGCATACCAAGTTAATGCTAGTCTAGTAAGGCTATCCTGAAAAGTCTAGATCATTAACTGCTCATACTGGGCATGCTAGCTCATCTTCCTCACATAAAGACTAGTATGTAGTTTGGGGTAGTCCATGCCATATTTTTCAAAATCTGGTACCTTGGATTTTTAGGAAAGCACCATCTTGAGCTATAGGTAGGCTCGTGATCCAAGCTTGGTCAAATTCGTCAACTCTCTCAGATGCCCTTAATTTTTCAATGAATTGAAGGATAAGCCTTTTTTTTCATTTCTTTGCTTTGAGCCTCTAACTCTTTCTTCAATTCACTAGAGTTAAGCTCATCAGATATATGGGTTACACAGTGTACTTCTTCTTCAATAAACGAACCATCGGCTCCCTTTCAAGCTCGAAAATGTCCTTCAGTAAGTAGTCGAAGTAACCCAATGCTTTAGGTCAAGAACTACATTTGTTCAACCATCTTGAGCATAGTTTGCTCAAGGGATTGGATTTTCTACTCAACAGCTGAATCAAGGCTACAGTTGTTGTTGGTGTTGTTAGGCATCTTTAATGAACATACTTAAGGGATTAGCTGAACTTGGTTAAGAGCAATTTCAAAGTCTTGTAAAAATCCATTCTTGTTAGCAAATTATATGCTTTTTCATAATTTTTTTAAATATTTTTTTAACTAAACTTTATTTTACAAATTGACCTTTTTTATTTAAAAATATTCGTAAAAAGACTTTTTTTCTTTAAAGAAATATTTTCAAATGGAGATTAATATTTATAGAAATGGTAGAAATAGAATGACAGACTCGAGGCTAAAGGAAAGGATTACCTATAACCAAAGTGATTCTAGATGAAAATGACCTATAACTATCTAGAAGAGGAATTAATCTAATGGATGATCGAATTATACACAATCTACGAATATTTACAAGTTTGCTATACATTTTTTCACAATGTTTATATACATGTTTTATGCTATGATTTTTATAAGCTATAGGATATTTTGTTTTCTTAAAGAAATTTTGTTTATTTGCAAAAAGTGAAAATAATTTATAAATAAATCTTCTTTTAATATATTACAAAGATGTGTACCACTTTTCAAGAGTAAGAAAAAGAAATGGCTATTTACTAGTAATTACAAATGACAAACCACTTACAATTTTTTCTTTTTGTACAAGACATAAATATACACAATTATTGTTACACGTTACGTTACACATTATGCATGCATGAAATCACATAGATGCAGATATAGGGGTTGACAACTTATTATTAATGGGCAATTTTTGATATTTTCATTAGAGTTGCGACTTTTTTTTTTTTTTAATGAGAAAAATTTACAAGGGGAGGATTTACAAGGGATTTGAAACTATAACTCTTTAAGGTATGCCCCATTATTATTAATTTGTCAACTCATGTTTATGAATGCAATTAGGTGGGTTTTAAAGGTTCCTCGGTCTAGTAGATCGCAAATCTACACTAAACCAAAATGAAAGGTCATTTCATAAACCGAATGGTGGAAAAGCCATAGCCTCCGGATCTTACTATTGACGCCTTACTTAGGATCCTGAGATAGCCTAGTTCTGGTCATATCTAACACACATTTTTATAAATTCTCTTCTAAAATGATCAAGGTGCCCTTTTGGGCTGTCTCAAATTTTTTTCCCTTAATATATGTGCCACTTACATGAAAAAGTTAGTACAACTATTTACAAATTAAGTAGAATATAAATAATACAAAAATGAGCATTAAAACAAATAAACTTTAAACTTAAGAATTTCAAGTAACTAGCTCTCTTAAAAATAGGCTTCCCCAGTAGAGTTGCCATGGTATCAAGCCTGGAGTTTTCAAATCTAGTCTAAATTTTTTCAATTGGATTTGCATCAAACCCTAACCCATTTGATACAAACCCTAGACTAGGAATTAAAAAAATTTTAATTTTTGAAAACATTTTGGAGTCACCATCCGATTATGGTCAAGAAAAATTATAAGTTAAGATCAATGGATCGGTTAATTTTAACTTAGCTAGTGATTTGTGAATTTTTTTTAGGAAAAAAAAAGAGAGAACCAGAGTTTCATAGGGTTAGAGGCTATACTATTAAAATCTAAACGGTTACCACTTTGAAATTTTTAAACTAAAGTCTATTACTTTATAATGCTTAAAATTTTGTCAAATTTACAAATCATGGTATTTACAATTTCATTCACGAATCAGAGACAGAATCATTTAGTATTTACAATTAACTAATTAGTTCAATATTTACGAAAGAATGTGATGGAACAAAAATGAGTTTTTCATATTTATGTTGCTCCAAAGGTGCCTACGTACCCGCTAATCGGGACAAGATAAAACACAGTTCTTTTATAAAAATTTGTGTGTTGTTATTTTCAATTTTTTAACTCTTTTCAATTCAAGTTTCATAAATTTTAAAGTTTGATAAGAAATGAATTTTAAGATGCAACTCTATGAGCTATTAGTTATATATATATATATATATATGCATATGTATACATATAAAGATATTCTTAGGTGGCAAAAAAAGATTTTTTTTTTTTACTTTTATTATTTATTTACTTTATGTTATGTAATATGAACTTGAAAATTGAAATCTTAATTATTCTTTTTTTTTTTTCACACATACCACACACACGTTATTATTCACTAAATTCATTTATTACCCCTTTCTTTATTCATTTTAATATCATTATTTATTTACATGTATAAGTGACATGATCTACAATTTTTTTCCTTTTTTTATTTCTTTTGCTTTCCCATTTTTATTAGGATAAATTACATGGACACACCTTAAAAACTTTTAAAATTACATGGACCCCCAACTTTTTGAAAAGTCAGCACTTACACCTTTGAAAATAATTTTAGATCCCCTTTTTTTAAATGAGTTGGTTAATATCATCCGCAATAAAATATATAAAAAATAAATGCTATGCTTTTTTTGTCATTGATAAATGCTATGTCATATATTCATATTTATATTAATTTAAACACATATGTAAAACATAATTTGCATAAATTATTTATGTTGTTGTTGATGATGATGATAATGAAGATGATGATGATGATAATAATGTCATATTTTAATGTTTATAGAAAAAATATATAAAAAAAAATTAGCATAACCAAAATATGCAAAAAGTTAAAAAATAACAACAACCTAATATCATTTGGGCAAAATACAAACATGGTGAATAATTTGAATAAACAAACATATTCAACACAAGTAAAGGTACCAAAGCGAGAAAGGAGAAACATAGAGAATAGACATGAGCAAGTGAATGACCAAACAAGAATTTTGACTAGTTAGACTATCACATGGTTCACTTTTAACATTGTTTATTTTGCTATCCTATGAGCATTCCACCCTTGTTATTTTTATTTATTTTTATTTTTAAAAGGATGCAATTAAAATAGGTTGAAAGGTAAGGAATCAAACTGCACTGAACTTTATATTTATCACTATATTACTGTGTGGTAACTTGTGATGCATGTTAGACTGAACCATGGGATCGTCTAACTAGCCGAAACTCCGCTAACCTTTTCAAATTCTTATTTTGTCCTTCACTTACTCATGGTCCATCCTCTATATTTCTCATTTTGGTACCTTTTCTTGTGTTACATATATTTGTTTATTCAAATTATTCACCGTGTTTTGTATTTTGCCCAAATAATATTAGGTTAATTTTTTTTAATGTTTTGCACATTTGGTTATGTTGATTTTTTATATATTTTTCCATAGCAATATTAAAATATGACATGTCATTATTATTATTATTATTATTATTCCATAGCAATATTGAAATCTATCATGTTGAGTGCATATTTGATAATTAATGAACTGAACGTTGATCAGTTTCATGGAGATTTGAACGGAGCTTCAGCCCAAACCTTCTTCTCAATCAAGTTTTATTATTATTATTATTTGAATCAACATAAATCATTTGTTGAAATTATGTTTTACATATTTGTTTAAATTAATATAAATATAAATATATAACATAGCATTTACTGATGGCAAAAAGAAAAAAGCATAGCATTTATTTTTTATATTTTATTATGGATGACATTAACCAACTCATTAAAAAAGTGGGTCTAAAATTATTTTCAGGGATGTAAATACTTACTTTTAAAAAAGTAGAATGTCTACAATTTCAAAAATTTTTAAAGAATGTCGTATAATTTATCATTTTTATTACTATTAATTAATTAATTAGAAAAAGTAAGAACTTACCTGGAATGATACCACGCAAACTACAGGTGCCCTCGAACCTGGGATATGACGTGGACTCAAATTGTGGAACGGTCAGGCTAATTACGGAGGGATCGGATCCAAATTCCAGCGTGCACAACGGCAACCAGCAATATCAAAGGGGCAATTCTGGCAACAGCTAAAGCGGTGGAGGAGGTCGAATAAGCTAATTTGAAGGTGTAGAACGCTCCGGAGCTATTTATTTTGGAAAATGAACAACCAAAAGTGATGCGCCGGAGCTAATTTGAGGGTGTTGGATGCTCCGGAGCTATTTATTTCAACTGGTCTCATAAACGTGATCTAAAACATGTTACTGCATTCGAGCCTAAGTAAATATTACACCAAACCATTTACCCCATCAACTACCCACTGAGTCACATATAAAATCATCATTGCATCGTGGTGTACCATTGCATCATGGTATTTGTCATTGCATCATAACATCTAAGCGCCTAACTACATGCCATTGCATCATGACAGGATTGCCACTCCCTGGACCAGATTCAACGGCACAAGCACAAGCAGCACTCAATTAACTATTAGGTCGTCTTTGAGTTCTTAATCCATTTTAGATGCCTATCCTAACATACAACACGCAAGTTACTGCATACATTTAAATGACATCCGCAATCCAAAAGAATCAGAAGATAGACGAGAGAGTAGGTTCAGAAACAAATATGTGTTTAAGAAATTAAACTATATAAGCAACTTAATCATTTATTAACTTACATCAATTTTGATATTAAACATCCATTTTACAAAACCTATTTGATCATACACTAATTAGGAAACCCGCTATGGCTGTGAATATTGCCCCGTCAAAATCCGAACAGTTCTCCTTTATCTTTCAAAGTATTTCTTCTTCAATATGCATTATAATATACATCGCACCATGCAAACAAATGAATTTTGCACTTATGTTGGTTTGGCTAATTGTATTAATCTTAGGATTACTAATTTGGGGTCTAGTTGTTTTATGATTTTTTAGTCATTTTATCATCTTATTTATGTTATTTTTAAATATATATTTATCAAAAAATAGATATAGATGAAAATCGTACAATCCAAATAATTGTAACTATCCATGGTATGGTAGTATCTAATGCTACAAAATATGATCCAGTCACAAATTTTCCTTAAGAAAACCCTAAGTATTTGAAAGTCAACTAAATATGGCAACTGCAATCAAGTATGTTTGTTTCATCGTAGTTTGATCATTTTGACATATATTTTTAGCATTTTCAATCAAATGTTTAAAAAAAAGATCGATGAAAAAATGGTAGTTTTATTCATACTCAAACCAAATAGATGCGATGTTGATATGATATATATATATATATAATGATATATAAGTTACGCATATAGATCTGATACAAATTTGATACAGATAAAAATCAATCAATGCAAGTAGGCCGTTATTAATTATAGAGAGCATTGTAAGTAAAATGGCATTAAGAGTCAAAATGAAACTCCTTTTCCAATTTTATGAGTTATTTTGATGCAATGTAGCTTTTTTTTTTTTAAATGTATATAACTTATTTAATAGATGGGCATTTAGGTCCCCTTTCATGAAAATGGGTCTCTGGGTTTGTTATGAAATTTTGCGTGAGGTAGGATGAGTTTTTATCGTTTTGTTTTAATATATATCCATGTCGCGGAAATACACACATCAGGGTCTAATTAACAAAGAATGATATGGATTTGAATTGATTTAATTTGATTTGGTTTTTCTTTTTTCCCCACCCGAATGTCGGAATGAAAATTATTAGGGTGGTCTATGTAATATAAAGGAAGTAATAAAACCTGTGAATTAGTAGCATTGGCATTAAGTTAATTTACGAGCCATATCTTCCATGTACCAAAGGAAAAAAAAAGAAAAGAAGGAAACTAACAGACGGAGAAATCCTGACCGGCCCACCCTCTATCTTCTAAGGAAAAGGCTGAATCTTGATTTTTAACGAATTGAAGATGAAATAAGATATACAAAGGGTAGGCTAGAAAAGTAATTCTGGACGTGTGAATAAATGTTATTTTTTCATAGTTAGGATAATAGTAGTTATTAAAGCTGTGAAAGTATATGGGTTAGCCATAAAGTTACATAAATATATAGACGAGTTAAATGTTGGCTTGGTGGTCGACTCTATCAACCCACAATTACGGGTGGGAAAGAAGGATCGATATGTAAACCAAATCAAATAAAAAATGTGGTTTTAAAATAATTTGGTTTAGAATATTTTTTAATTCGAACCAAATCATAAATTTATGATGAATTAGATAGATTTATTTCTCATTATAAGATATGTTTTATAATTAATTATCCATACATTTTCGTATTTAAAAAAACAAAGAAAAGTTATTTTCATAAAATTAGACAAACACCTTAAAACGTGCTACATTTTAAAAATATCTGTTCAAGAAAACACGTTTTTCATTAACTAATTTTTATTTTCCAAAACAAATAGGTCTTAAATTAAAAAAAAAAAAAGAAGATTTTTTTGCTTTAAAAGTAGTAAGTTGTTTTTCTTAAAAAGCATAGGATTTTCTCTTTAGTGAAAAATTATTTTCCCTTAAAAGAGATAGAAATGCTGCAATAGAAAATTGCAAAAAGTTTATATTGTACAAATAGAAGTAACGATGATAATTTTTTCCAATAAAAATGTATGTTTAGATACAGATTTTTTGTATCTAAGATTCAGTTTTCTTGTAGTGCTCAAAATAGCTATCATGAGTCCCGTTAAGTAGACATGTTTATCTACTTGTATAACTGTGATTTTGACCATATATAATACTCCTATTAAGATTTGATTTCAACTCAAGTATTTATTTATTTATTTTAACTTGACTCGAGAATTATCAAATTCTCAAACAAGCGCGGAACTCTTGATGGATTTAGCTCGTCTGTACCTAATTAAAAGCTTTACGATAGTAATGCAAATTTGGATTTATTCATTAGTTAGCTAAGGTTAGGCACACATGCAAAAATGGTTCATGAAGAAGGGAGAAAACTATATGCATAAATTGCAAGTAAATCCTCTCCTGTGTATTTATCTACGTGCCCATTTATCATTGAAATTGATTGAAATCTTAGATCCTTTAAAAATCTGTTTCTAAACTCTATTTTACTATGTTTCCCTAAAGAAATCATTAGTGCAAAAGAAAAAAGAAATTATTAAAAATATTGACCTTTCTTGTTTATAAATTTCTTTATGGTGTTTTTTTTATTTTTTATGTTTTATTTTTACCATTATAGCGGAGAAGGGGAATCCTTGGGACCTCTCACTTGAAAGACCAAGAAGATGTCACTAGTCTATAATACATTGGCCAAAATTTATTTATGGTGGATTAAATGTAAAGTGATTAAATAAGAGTTTGAAAGACCTTTATAAAACTAAGCTCTTTCATAAAAATTTCATTGTTCGAATGGTCAATTTCAAATATAAAATCTTCCCTGTTTATCACATACCGTCCCACCCAACCACCCAAAATGCTATTATTAAATTGATATAAAAGTTCAATGTTAAAGAAATATATTGAAGATTCGATTACAATTAAAATAGATCTAAACCATTCAATAATTTAATCATGGACCAATTCTCTTAAATTAAAAAAAAAAAGAAGCTAAATTTTTCCTCGTAATAAAAGGAAAGCCCATATGCAAACTTTGGTTTCTATTTCTGCGAAGCTGTTGATTCTTTCCTTTGTAATGAGGCCTAAAGGGTATGGGATGTCCAAAAGTTAATATATTGCAACAAATAAAATGTAACTAACAATTATCACCGCATTATTCCCTTAATCTCTTCAACACCAAGATTTGGCCACATCTCCTAAAAGCTTTATAAATACCCATGTTGGTTCATAGCATTTATTTTATTGCCACATGAACCACATTCTTTATAACCATGTGGATATGGATCCAATTATAAGCAACAAGCTCTTGACGAAATCTAGCCATCAAGTATGATTTTGATGGATTTTAGTAAAAATTGAATTAAACTTATTCGCGTTTACCTTTACACAACCCCAACTAAAAAGGTGTTTTATTTAGAATTGTTTTTATGAATATAACATATTTTCATGTCTTTGGTTACTTTGGTAAAAGTATATAAAAAAAAATTCTAGTATTTAACCTACAAATATTATATAACATGTTGTCATAAGCAAACAATCTATTATTAGCAAGTTTTTATATAAGTACATTATGCCAAAAACTTATTTAAAAGTAAAAATTTAAATTATTAATTATTTTATAATATTTATGTATGACTCTGAGTTGATATTTATAATTTTTTTATAAGCTTTCATTTTGGGTCCATTAAACTATTTTTTGTTTAAAATTTAATTTATTTGTGCTATGATAAAAATCAAATAAATATCATATTCTAGAATTTAATCAATGCAAAGACTTAACCCTTTTTATTTTGACAAAAAATATTTTCCAAAAAATATCTTTACATTTTTCCATATTTGTTTAAAGAAAAGTTTGACAATTATTGAAAAACATTTTCACTTGTTTTGGAAAATAGAAACTTATTTATAGCTTATTTTCAAGGAACAGCTTACAGATTATAAAAGTGTAAGTTATTTTCCCATAAATTTACAAACTCTATCTACCAATCATTTATAACTAATGGCATTTGTTATTAATTTTTTAATATTTTTAATTAGATACATTTTTTAACGCCCTAAATTTAATTAAGATGTTACTATCACATATAATACTTTATGTATTACACGCTCAGGTTTTCTTGAATGATGTGTTTATTTTGAGCATAACTAATAAATTAAAGTTAATAAAATCATTTGTTTAGATTTTTAAAGCAACTAGATTTAGTTACAAAAAAAATCAAACCTTATAAAAACATAATAAAGGTCTTTACTCCTAACAAAGCAGACTAACATTCTAAGAAACAAAATTTTATAAAATCATTTTACAATCTACTCTGATCAACTTTCCCTTGCACAAAACTTTTAAAGATATTACAAAACTTATGGACTTCTCAACTAAGCCCTTAAAAGAATATTATAAACTTAAAATATAAATCCTACTCTTTAAACAAAACAAAATAAAAAACAAATACAAATGAAATCTCAGGTCCTAACCCACTTCACTCCAACACCACCTAAAACTTGAGCACTGCATCATCTTCATCAATCATCATCAACAACATGTCATCTACATTAATGCAACATCATTATCATCCCATCATCAAAATCAATACCATCACATCACATTCATCCTCTCATCATCAAAATCAACAATCATCAAATCAAGACATGGAAAAAGAATAATAACAACAATAATGAGATGAAACTCAATACACAATAACACATTCACACGAAGTGATACACGAGCTTAACTAAATGTAATGCATCAAATAATAAGTAGTAAATCAAGCATCACGGGAGCACTCACACTCTGAAATAAGCCATTGGGAATATGGGGGTCCTGAGTAACCACACGATGCTTCAAGAGTTGATATAAGCAGGCCGAATACCTATATCTCCTAGATAATATAACTGAAAAAGAAAATAGAAGCCTCATCTAGGGTTCACAATCATTACACGCAGTCTATCCATCTCAGTCCATAATATAAAAGGGTTCAATTGATCCCATAAACACGAATCCCAATATATTACTTCTCACTAATCAAGATAGATGTTACACTGATATCGTTTACCCATCGACTACTCGCTGAGCCAACAACAAATGTCATTACATCATGACGAGGGTGTCCTAAGTGTCTAAACTACCGTGTCTGCTTAGACAAGGTTACCACTACTTAGACCGGATTCAATAGCACATGCAAACAACACTTATCAATTATCAATCGAGTTTAAGTTTTAGTCCATTTAGAATGCCTATCCAAGCAACCAATATGCAAGTTACTACGTACTTTTTATTTTAAATCCAAACAAGGTCAAAAGGTAAATCAGAGGCCAGGTCAAAAGACAGATCAGGTAATCATATCTGTAGATTCAAGAATTAAACTCATACAAAAAATCAAATTAAATATCCATTTATTTCAAACTTATTTTATTACCCTATTTGATCAAACACTAAGTAAAAATCCCACCATGGCTGGGAAGATTACCCTGCCAAAATACGTAAAGCTCTCCTTTGTTCGTCAAAGTACCACTTTTCAATTTGATTATAGTATTTTATTACAAAAGCATCAACAAAGCATTCATATTCCTAAGCAAACACATATTTGAAATAACATATTCCCTATATAATTCTTGGTTTATCCTATCCCATTAACCTAAGTCAATTATTTATATTAACTCATTTTAACTTAATATTAGCTAAATTGTTTAGAGTTAATCATTTAATCCAAGTACTGAGCTAAGATGATTAAACTTAATCCATCTAATCAATTTTAGCTTATTCAAGCTCATTGAGCCAAGTTAAACTTAGATTACTAACTAGGTTAATTTTATATCTAACTCTATATATAACCAAATTATTTATTAAATCTATAAATCCACTTAACTTATGCTTAATTATATCATTCAACAAACATAACACATTAATTATCATTTATATATTTCATTTTAGCTCAAAAAGATTCATTTTATACTTAACTACACACATTTAACAAGTAAACACAAGTTTTTAACTTTGTTTGCAAAATGTAGCAGTTAGGAAGAAATAAAATTTCGGCCTTTATACTTTGCAAAAAATTGAAACATAAAAGTTGTAGATCTTTTTTAAGCTTTCCGTAGCATTTTGAATCACCTCAATCCGAGGTCGGATGAAAAAAGTTATAATCAAATTATGGTCAAATTACGAAACAAGGAAAGCCGCATGACCTACCTGCACAGCCATGCTTGAGGCCGTGTTGACCCTAAAAAAAACACCTAGAAATGAGTTTTTCCCTTGCAACACTCAGCATAGGTCATGCGCGCTTATGCACACACCCGCACAGACCTTAAAATTTTGCCCAAAAGCAAAAATTTGTTCTTAACACACCCTGTACAACTTTGCACATACTCGTGCTGCCCTTGCAATCCTTATCACAAATTTGCTTTCTTTCTTTTACATCTTTAACTAGCTTTTACACATTTTACTTCCATCAAAGCATTATCTTAACATCATGCAAACTAGTTTTCATACTTCTAACACCTCTATACTCATACAACAACATCAAACACCTCCAAACCATTTCATCAAACCCTATATCTACTATTCATTCTTCTTCACAAACCCAACATATATCAAACATCAAACCAACACATATAAACATAAACAACAACTAATTAAGATAAAGGAAAAAGCAAAAATTATCTCTTTTTGGCAATCACATGCAATCTTAACCTTCTCTACACTTCTTCTTCTTGTTATTAGGTTACTTCTAACTTGATTTCCTCTTTTCTATCTCATTTTCTACTTGATTTCTCTTTTTCTCTTCTTGAAATTGAGATTTATGGAGATAAATTTGAGAGAGAAAGAAAAAGAAAGAAGAAGAAGAGGAAGAAGATACAGGAGAGAGAAGGATAAGCAAGAGAAAGAAAAAGGCAAAAGAAAAAGAAGGCAGGGAAGAATAAAAGGAAAAGGAAAGGATAAACATAATTTAAGATATTTTAGAATAAAGGTATTAGGCTTTGGAACATTCATATCAATATCTTTAATTCTATAAATATTTAGAAGATGATTTTAGAATCAATAGGTTAGAAATTAAGAACTTAAAATAAGAACTTAATTTATATCAAAATGATATTTAATTTGAGTTTAGGTTTAAAAACTGATATTTTTATACAAACAGATGAACTCAAATTTTATGAAGATTACTGAATTAGAATTTAGGCTAATGTTTAAGGGTTTAAAAATCCACTAAATATTTAAACGACATGATTAGGGCTTAGGAATTCAAAATCTTAAATTTCAACTTAATTAATTATTAATCTAATTAGGTTAACTTATCTATTTATATCATAATTCATTTGATTCATTAAATCTATTGAAACTCCATTTCTAACTTAGGTAAAGATTTTGCATATTTTAGATTTATTTCTCATTATAAAATATATTTTATTATTAATTATACAAATATTTTCACTATTAAAATACTTAAAAAAATAAAAGTTATTTTCATATAATTAGACAAAAACCTGAAAACGTGCTACATTTTCAAAATATCTTTTCAAGGAAACACATTTTCCATTAACAAATAATTTATTTCAAAACAAACAGGTCATAAATTCAAAAAGTGATTTTTTGCTTTAAAAGTAGTAAGTTGTTTTTCTTAATAAGCATTGGATTTTTTTCTTTAGTGGGAAATTATTTTCCCTTACAAGAGACAGAAATTCTACAATAGAAAATTGACAATTGTTTATATTTATATAAATAAAATTAACGTTGATAATTTTTTTGCAATAAAAATGTATGTTTAGACATATTTTTTTTGTATCAAAGATTCAGTTTTCTTGTAGTGTTCAAAATAGCTATCATTAGCGGTTAAGTAGACATGTTTATCTACTTGTACAACTATAATTTTGATCATATATAATATCACATTAAGAGTTGATTTGAACTCAAGTATTATTTATTTTAACTTGACTTGAGAATTATCAAGTTCGTAAACAAGCACAAAACTCGACGGATTTAACTCGTTTGTACCTTATTTATAGCTTTAGGATAGTAATGCAAATTTGGATTTATTCATTAGTTAGCTAAGGTTAGGCACACATGCATAAATGGTTCATGCAGAAGGGAGAAAACTATACGCATAAATTGCAAGTAAATCCTCTCCTGTGTATTTATCTACGTGCCCACATATCTTTGAAATTGATTTAAATCTTAAATCCTTTAAAATATGTTTCTAAACTCTATTTTACTATGTTTCCTTAATGAAATCATTAGTGAAAACAAAAAAGAGAAATCATTAAAAATATTGACGTTTCTTGTTTTAAAAATTTTTTATGGGTTTTTTTTTTTGCCATTACAACAGGGAAGAGGATTTCCTGAATCTCTTACTTGAAAGATCAGGGAGATGCCATTAGGGTATAATATCATTGGCCAAAATTTCTTTATGGTGGATTAAATGTAAAGCGGTTAAAATGATGTTTTATAAAACTAACCTCTTTCATAAAATTTGATTGTTGGAATGGTCAATTTCAAATATATAAAATCTTCACTGTTTGTCACATGCTATCCCACCCTACCCAACCCAAAATGCTATCATTAAATCGATTATAAAAATTCAATGTTAAATTTAGAAGAAAAAGAAGCTAAAATTTTCCTCGTGATAAAAAGAAAGCCCATATCAAACTTTTGTTTCTATTTATGTAAGTTGTTGGTTCTTTCCTTTGTAATGAGACCTAAAGGGCATGGGATGTCGACAAAAGTTAATATATTGCAACAAATAAAATGTAACTAACAATTATCACCAAATTATGTCCTTAATCTCTTCAACACCAATATTTTGCCATATCTCCTCAAAGCTTTATAAATATCCATGTTGGTTCATAGCATATATTTTCATTTCCACATGCATCACATGCTTTATAACCATGTGGATATGGATCCAAATATAACCAACGGGCTCTTGACGAAATAACCATGTGGATGTGGATCCAATTATAACCAACGGGCTCTTGACGAAATCTAGCCATCAACATATGGTTTGGATGGATTTTTAGTAAAAATTGAATTAAACCTATCCGTGCTCACCTTTACACAACCCCAAACTAAAAAGGTGTTTTACTAAGAATTGTTTTTATGAATATAATATATTTTCATATCTTTGGTTGCTTTGATAAAAGTATGTCAAAAAAAAAATTTAGTATTTAATCTACAAATGTTATATAACACGTTTTCGTAAGTAAACAATCTATTATTAGCAAGTTTTTATATAAGTACATTATACCAAAAACTTATTTAAAAGTAAAAATTTAAATTATAAATTATTTTATAATATTTTTGTATGAACTTTGAGTTGATTTATAATTTTTTTATAAGCTTTCATTTTTTTGGGTCCATTAAACTATTTTTTTGTTTAAAATTTAATTTGTTGGTGCTATGATAAAAATCAAATAAATATCATATTCCTAGAGTTTAATCAAAGAAAAGATTTAGCCCTTTTTTTTTATAAAAATATTTTCCCAAAAAAATATCTTTTTATTTTCCATATTTATTTTAATTAAAGTTGGACAATTACGAAAAAAAAAAATTTCATTTATTTTAGAAAATAAAAACTCATTTAAAGCTTATTTTCAAGGAACAGCTTATGGATTATAAAAGTGTAAGTTATTTTTCAATAAATTTACAAGCTCTATCTACAAATCATTTATGATTAATGACATTTGTTATTAATTTTTTAATATTTTTAATTAGATAGATTTTTTAACGCCATAAATTTAATTAAGGCTTTACCACCACATATAATATTTATGTATTACACGCTCAAGCTTCCTTAAATTATATGTTTATTTTGAACATTGCTAACAAATTTTAGTTGATGAAATCATTTGGTTGGATTTTTAAAATAACTGGATTTAGTTATAGAAAAATCAAGCTTTATAAAAACATAATAAAGGTCTCTACTCTCAATAGAGCAAACCAACTTTATAAAAAACAAAATTTTACAAAATCATTTTACAATCTACTCTTAAAAGTAGATCAACTTTCCCTTGTACAAAACTTTTAAAGATATTACAAAATTTATGGACTTCTCAATAAAGCCCTTAAAAGAATATTACGAACTTAAAATATAAATCCAGCTCTTTAAACAAAACAAAATAAAAACAAATACAAATGAAATCTCGAGTCCTAACCCACTTCACTCATCCAACATCGCCCAAAACCCGAGCCTTGCATCATCTTCATCAACCATCATCAACAAGGACTCCATCATCAGCAACATCATCATCTTCATTAAGACAACATCATTATCATCCCATCACCAACATCATCATCTTCATTAAGACAACATCATTATCATCCCATCATCAACATCAACATCAACACCATCACATCAAATTCATCCTCATCATCATCGAAATTAACAATCATCAAATCAAGACCTGGAAAAAGAACAACAACAATAATAATGAGTCTAAGCTCAGTTCAAGAGTAACATATTCACACACAAACGTGACTAAATACAATGAATTGACCAACAAGTTATTATCTTTCATTTAAAGTAAATCAAGCATCACAAGAGTACTCAGACTCCGGAACAAGCCACTGGGAATATGGGGGTCCTGAGTAACCACACGACGCTTAGAGGGTTGATAAAGGCAGTCCGAACACCTATATCTCCTAGATTATATAATCGAAAAAGAGAATAAAAGTCTCATCTAGGGTTCACAACCGTTACACGCACTTTATCCATCTTAGTTGATACTAAAAAGGGTTCAACAGGTTCCACAAATATGAACCCAATATATTAATTCTCATCGATCAAGATAGACGTTACACCGATATTGTAACACCCTAAATTATACGTCTACCTAATTTTGATAATTATTAAATAGATAGTAATGTCTTGTGGAAGATTTTAGAAAATATATGCAAAATCATCCATGTTTTTCACGAGCTTAAATATCAGTTTTTACCAATATGGTTAATAAAAGACATAATCAAAATAACATATAAGCATATATGATATATGATATATATATATATTATCAAATAAATATTTTCAAAGAGATAACAATAATAGTAGGCTTAATATATAAACTAAATACCAAGAATAATAAGTATGATAGTAAATTAGATTCTAAGAATTATTCAAAAGGTGTGAACAAAGGATAAATCCTATAAATTTACAATAGCAAAATATAAATAAAGTCAAATTAAGGACGATTTAATTACTAATCAGGTCATAAAATATCAAAACACCAATAATTTAAACCCTTAAAGGATAAATTATAAATTACGATAACATATATAAAAGTTGAAAAATAGAAGTTTTAAACTAAAGATTTTAAGTATACCATATCGTTTAGAATATTTAATATGGTAGGTACGTAAATTTTCATCTGAAAATAATAACAAATGAGTATTTATCGTATGTGTTAGTTAGAACACGAAAATATTGAAATTTCCTAGAAATTTCTGCTGCTTGCTCCTCAAGAAATTTTCCCCTATAAATTCTCTTCCTCTCACTTTTCTCTCCTCACTTTGTCTTCTCTTTTCTCTCTCTTTTTTATTCTCTCTTTAACTCTCTCTCAACCAAAGTCATCTACAAAGACTAAGAGAGACAAAAAAGAAAAAAGAAAAACTGTCTTCTAGCTTCTCCGTCTAGGAAGGAAAAGAAAAAAAAAAAAGGAAAAAAAGCAAAACCTTCTCGAGGAGAAGGAAAACAAAAAAAAAAAGAAATAATAAAAAAATGAAAAAGAAAACCAAAAACTCCTCCAACTTCAAAAGAACATATCTTTTACATACTACAATCGATTTCAATCCCAAAAGTGGTGTTGTAATCATGACGACACGCTCTTCAATTCAAGACCACACAAGGTAAGGTTTTGACCATTCTAAAATTTTGCTATTATGATCCTAAACGTAGTAATTTTCATAATATTAGCAGTTTTATATTAGTTTTATTATAAATATACATATTTACATGCGTATATAATGATAATAACATAAAATTATGTTATGCTAGTGTGTGTATTTTGACTAACTAATATTACATTTCACTTATCAAAGGGATAATAAGTTGATAAATAAAAACGCTAAATAGTATAAAATTGATTATAATATTAGATAATTAATTTCTGGAGTCCACTTATTAATAAATAGAAATTTAGAGGCAAATCGCTCCGATAGAACCAATAACTAATCAAAATCTACTAATCTAAAGCCCAAATTAAAGTTTCGATGTCACAAACATGAAAGTTATAATATTTCAATCTATATATACTAAAACCTTAGTGCACCCTATCATATCTAGAAACATTGATCACGTAGGTGAAAAACATAAATCTATCGATCCATAGACTCTAGATTTTAGTTTTCAGCCCAAAATAATGTAAGAAAAATATAGAACCTTAACTATTGAGATATCAATAGTGTAATACTGAAAAATTCTCAAAACACTAAAAGTTAAGCGTGTTCGAGCACCAGGATGGGTGACCTCCTAGGAAACAAGTGATAGTTCTCCAAAACAAGTGATATATCGATAAGTATGGGCAATAATTGATTAGTTAGAATGATTACTATATCTTTAAAGTATATCGGTTAGAAAATGATGTTTAAAGATAAATAATTTACATAAATAAGACTCAAATTAAGATCTTAATATCGAAAACACTAAAACAGAAATATTCGTAACTTATATAAGGCTAAACCCTACTTTAGTTTTTAAAGTCCTAAACCCTAATCGAGTAGACGAAAACCATAACATTACTCAATTGCGTAAACATAAAACACTAGAAATCAAGTAAAACTATCTCTTATAAAATCTAGGACTTATAAACCTAATTCAAATATTGTTTGAGATTAGTTAGTAATTTAGCCATGTACTCATCAATATCTGTCTAGTATGATGAATTATTCATCTTATACACATTATAAACTCCCTAAAACACGAAATCAATCTATTTTATTTTTCCTCTTCACCGTAAAAAAACAACATACCACATTTCCAAAAACTTTTCACCTCACCTACTCCAAATTCCTTAGGAAAAATAACATCATTTCTTATATAAAAAACTTATGAAAGAAAGAAGAAATCATGATGATTTATGTTCTTTAACCATACTTAGATAATTGTTATGTTTAATAAAAGAAAACATAGAGATCATGTTAGTTGAAGCTAAATCATGGGTTAAATGTCATTATATAAACGCTAATTATGTTTTATAAAGTAAAACATAACTAAAGAAACAATTAGAATTAAGTAAAGTGAACATACAACATAGTTTTAATCATTAATAACAATAGAGTTATTATATAGCAAGATTAAGTAATTTAAATCCCGCACAACATGTATTCATGAGCGAAAATGGAATCAAAGAGGAAAAATAAAAGCTTAGAAAACCCTAGGCATCTATAATAAAAGTTTCAGCCTTATAAGAAAACTTAAGAAAATTTTACTTAAAAATTGATAAATGAAACATATTTGATCATTTGATCAATAAGAAGATTGAATATGCAATTAAACTTTAGTATATGACCTTATATACAAATATAAGATTCAGATCATACGTAGAAATAAGATTTGATACATAAATTTGAGATGATTTAAATATTATATGGATAACAGATAATTTAGCTTTAAATCTATTAGATAAACTCAATAATAAGCCTATATAGACATATGAAGATTTCGATACATAAAAAAGAATAAGATTCCTAAAACAAAACTTAAGTAATTCAAGCATAAATTAGAAAATCAAGATAATATAGATTGTAATTGAGAAATCAAACAATAATTCTCAGGGAATACAGATCCGCCTTCGAGTTTTCTTGTAGATTTTTATGACACCTAAGCAAGGATAAACAGGTGAGTATATTTCGATGACCTTCATATCTACTTATGCTTGTAGGTTTATAGTATGATATTTTGTTAATATAAATTAAATAATTCATGTATGGGGTTGGGGAGTCTATACTTGTGGTTACTCGTGTTTGTTATTTATATTGAAAATACTATAATGATTCTGAACATTAAGTATTGAGTGTTGCTTAATCATTTTGATCTTTGTGAGTGTCTACTAATTGTCTGATTGCCAAATAAATGGACTCAATAACCACTGGAGTGATAATTACAAAATTAAGCATGCATTGCACGATTGCATTATAGAAGGCCATCATCACTACACTTTGACACGGAAGGGCCACATTGTCTCATGAAGACAATGAACATGGAGGATCGAAGTGGTATATACCTAGTGTGTACCATAGGCTTGTTCTAGGGAAATGGGAACTAAGTTGTCCTGGGGAGATGGCTTATCTCCTAGGATCGTGTCGGGTCATTATTATGGATATCTTGCTTCAAGGGATATTGTTATCTGTATATTATTTTCTATATATGAAAAACTTCTTCAATAAATTTGGTTCTCGAAATATTAGAAGTCTGAGTGCCAATGTGTGGATGTATCCCAACCCCTTATTCGGAGGGCGTAGATCCGAATATATATATATATATATATGGCTATCGATTGGCCATATATAGTTGTTCATTTGCTGGTTTGCATTGCATATGCTTGTTTAATAACTTGTTTGTTTTTTGCTTGAACGGTATGGAGCGATGGTATACTTCACTCAGCTAGTTGTAGTTGACTCCACAACAATTTGTTTTTGCAGGTCAGTTGAACACGAGGATGGGATAGGATCTGAGTGTAGAGCGTGACAATGATCAAGTTGTATAATATTGGTAGAAGATTGAGAATTTAATAGATTAAACTTAGTTGAGAATCAAACATAAAAATGTAGTCTTTTTCTTAACTAAAACATAGTTGATATTTTATGTTAAATCTAGGTTTACCTTATCTTATCGTTTGGTAGGACATCTGATTCTCTACGGTCTTGTGATCTGTAGAAGTTTTGATATCCAATAAATTATTTTGATAAAAAATTTATATATGTATAATACAATGAGAGGATAAATAATTAGAGTCTTGTAAACTCTGACTTGCAAGGCAATCTTCGTGTTGTAGGTACACACATAATATGGCAATTTATGGCAATCCTACTAGGCCCCTATAGGGTAGCTATAGATACCGTTTGTCTCATCGGCTACTTGTCGAGCCACCAACAAATGTCATTGCATCATGACGTAGGTGTTTGAAGTACTTAAATTACCGTGTTCGCTCAGACAAGGTTGCTGCTCCCCGGACTGGATTCAACAGCACACGTAAAACCAACACTCATCAATTATTAGTCGAGTTTAAGTTTTAGTCCATTTAGAATGTCTATCATAGCAACCAACACGCAAGTTATTGCGTACCTTTTCTTTGAAATCCAAACAGGCTCAAAAGGTAAATCAGAAGCCAACTCAAAAGATAGATCGGGTATTCATATCTGTAGATTCAAGAATTAAACTCACATAAGAAATCTAATTAAATATCCACTTATCTCAAACTTATTCTATTACCTTATTTAATCAAACACTAAATAGGAACCCCACTATGGCTGCGAAGATCATCCCACCAAAATACGAATAATTCTCCTTTGTTTGTCAAAGTATCTCTTTTCACTTTGATTATAGTATTTTATTACAAAAGCATCAACAAAGTATTCATATACAAAAACATTTATTTCCTAAGCAAACACATATTTGAAACAGCATATTCCCCATATAATTATTGGTTTATCCTATCCCCTTAACTTAAGCCAATTATTCACTATTAACTCATTTTAACTTAATCTTAACCAAACTGTTTAGAGTTAATCATTTGATCCAATTACTGAGCTAAGATAATTAAACTTAATCAATCTAATCCATTTTAGCTTATTCAAGCTCATTAAGCCAAGTTGAACTTAAATTACTAATTATGTTCATTTTACTTAACTCTATATTTAATCAAATCATTTATTAAATCTATAAATCCATTTAACTCATGCTTAATTATATCATTCAACAAACATAACACATTAACTATCATTTATCTATTTTGTTTTAGCTCAAAAAGATTCATTTTATACTTAGCTACACACCTTTAACAAGCAAACAAGAGTTTTTTACTTTGTCTTGAAAATGTAGCAGCTAAGAAAAAATAAATTTTAGCCTTGATATTGTTAGAATTTACAAAAACCTAAAGCATGAAAGTTGTAGAGCTCTTTTTAATCTTTTCGTAGCATTTTGAATCACCCAAATCCGAAGTCGAATGAAAATGTTGTAATCAAATTACAGTCAAATTATGAAATAAGAAAAGCGACACAACCTACTTGCACAACCGTGCTCGAGGCCGTGTTAACCCTAAAAAAACACCTAGATTCAAGTTTGTCCTTTGCAACACTCAGCACGGGTCCTACATGCACATGTACACACCCGTATAGACCCAAAATTTTGCCTAGAAGCAAAAATTTGTCCTCAACACACTCTGCAAGACTTTGTGCAAACCCGTGCAGCCCTTGCAATTCTTGTCACGAATTTGCTTTGTTTCTTTTACATCTTTGTACCAAATTTTACTAATTTTGCTTCCATAAAAGCATTATTTTAACATCATACAAACTATTTTTCATTCTTCTAATACCTCTATACTCATACAACAACATCAAACACCTTCAAACCATTCCATCAAACCCTATATCTACTATTCATCATCTTCTTCACAAACCTAACATATATCAAACATCAAACCAACACATACAAACATAAACGACAACTAAGACAAAGAAAAAGTAAAACTTATCTCTTTTTGGCAATCACATGCACTCTTAACCTTCTTTACACTTCTTCTTCTTCTTCTTCTTCTTATTAAGTTACTTCTAACTTTGATTTCCTCCTTTTATCACATCTTCTACTTGATTGCTCTTTTTCTCTTCTTGAAATTGAGATTTATGAAGATAAATTTGAGAGAGAGAAATAAAAAGGAAAGAAGAAGAAGAAGGAGAAGGAGAAGGTGCGGGAGAGAGAAGGAAAAGAGAGAGAAAGAAAAAGGCAAAAGAAAAAGAAGGCAAGGAAAAATAAAAGGAAAAGGAAAGGACAAACATAATTTAAGATATTTTAGAATAAAGGTATTAGGTTTAGAACTTTCATATCAATATCTTTAGTTCTAAAAATATTTAGAAGATGATTTCAAAATCAATAGGTTAGACATTAAGAACTTAAAATAAGAACTTAATTTAGGAAGTTAATTTAGATCAAAATAATATTTAATTTAAGTTCAGGTTTAAAAACTGATATTTTTATACAAGCAAATGAACTCAAATTTTATGAAGATTAATGAATTAGGATTTAGGCTAAAGTTTAAGGATTTAGGAATCCACTAAACATTAAACAACGTGTTTAGGGCTTAGGAATTCAAAATCTCGAATTTCAACTTAATTAATTACTAATATAATTAGGTCAACTTATCTATTTATATCCTGTAATTTATTTGATTCATTTAATCTATTTAAACTCCCTTTCTAACTTAGGTAAAAATTTTTGGGTATTTCATATTCATTTCTCATTATAAAATATGTTTTATTATTAATTATACAGATATTTTCATTATTAAAATACTTTAAAAAATAAAAGTTATTTTCATATAATTAGACAAACACTTGAAAACGTGCTACATATTCAAAATATCTTTTCAAGGAAACACATTTTCCCTTAACAAATAATTTTTTTTTCAAAACAAACAGGTCTTAAATTCAAAAAAGTGATTTCTTGCTTTAAAAGTAGTAAGTTGTTTTTCTTAAAAACTGTAGGATTTCCTCTTTCGTGGAAAATTGTTTTCCCTTACAAGAGACAAAAAATTTGCAATAGAAAATTGATAAAATAATTTATATTTGTATAAATAGAATTAATGATGATAATTTTTTGCAATCAAAAGGTTTTTTTTTTTTAGCCATAATTTAAAATGTATGCTTAGATACAGATTTTTGTATCTAAGATTCAGTTTTCTTGTAATGTTCAAAATAGCTATCATGAGTCCGGTTAAGTTGACATGTTTATCTACTTGTATAATTGTGATTTTGACCATATATAATACTCCTATTAAGATTTGATTTCAACTCAAGTATTTATTTATTTATTTTAACTTGACTCGAGAATTATCAAATTCTCAAACAAGCGCGGAACTCTTAATGGATTTAGCTCGTCTGTACCTAATTAAAAGCTTTAGGATAGTAATGCAAATTTGGATTTATTCATTAGTTAGCTAAGGTTAGGCACATGCAAAAATGGTTCATGAAGAAGGGAGAAAACTATATTTATAAATTGCAAGTAAATCCTCTCCTGTGTATTTATGAAATTGATTGAAATCTTAAATCCTTTAAAAATCTGTTTCTAAACTCTATTTTACTATGTTTCCTTAATGAAATCATTAGTGGCAAAAGAAAAAGAAAAAGAGAAATCATTAAAAATATTGTCCTTTCTGGTTTTTAAATTTTTTATGGTTTCTTTGGCCATTACAACTGCGAAGAGGATTCTCTAGGATCTCTCACTTAAAAGATCAGGGAGATGCCACCAAGTTACAGTATTATTAGCTAAATTTCTTTATGGTGGATTAAATGTAAAGTTGTTAAATAAGAGTTTGAAAGAT
Source organism: Combretum micranthum (assembly GCA_024138025.1). NCBI lineage: Eukaryota > Viridiplantae > Streptophyta > Magnoliopsida > Myrtales > Combretaceae > Combretum > Combretum micranthum. The sequence goes on from JAMXBD010002035.1 coordinate 163,938, forward strand.
CTTTTATAAAAGTAAGCTCTTTCATAAAAATTTCATTGTTGGAATGCTCAATTTCAAATATATAAAATCTCCATTGTCTTGTTACATACCGTCCCACCCAACCTCACCCAAAAATGTTATCATTAAATTGATTATAAAAGTTCAATCTTAAAGATTCCATTATTACAAATAAAACAGATCCAAACCATTAAATAATGTAATCATGGGCCTATTCTCTAAAGGAAAAAAAAAAAAAAGAAAAGCTAAAATTTTCCTCTTAATAAAAGGAAAGCCCATATGCAAACTTTTGTTTCTATTTCCGCAAGGTTGTTGATTATTTCTTTTGTAATGAGGCCTAAGGGGTATGGGATGTCCATAAAAGTTAATATATTGCAACAAATAAAATGTAGCTAACAATTATCACCACATTATTTCCTTAATCTCTTCAACCCCAAGATTTGGCCATATCTTCTAAAAGCTTTATTAATACCCGTGTTGGCTCACAGCATTTATTTTATTTCCACGTGGACCACATGCATGGACACTAAGGTAAATTGTAAAATGTAAATAGATTTCTTCTTATTTATCTTATATGCGTTTATCTTTCTTTCTTTTTAAATTGACATTTTGCCCTGAAATATTCAAAGAACGTTCATTTTGTAGTATTTTTTGTTATTTTGCTATTAAATTAAACAATAATTTAATAAAATAAAATGTGTAAATCCAAGATATAATTATCAACAAAAATAAAATGATAAAATGGCAATTTTGAGAGTATAAACAAATCTTTCGAAGGATATGAAAATATAAATGCTGCCGCTCCCCCAAAAAATAAATAAATAAAGAAGAAAATATAAATGCTTGATTTCATAAATAAAAAAGGTAAATACATATGAAATAAATTTAAAAAAAAAAAAAAGAAATGTATTTACGAGGAATTCTTGCCTAACATGGAATCTTCATTGAACAAAATAGATGATATATTGGCATTTAGAGTCCCCAAAATTCATTGATTTAAGAACTCAATACATTAGCTGGGAAATCATCATATTCCTATCATTTATGCATTTGCTCTTTATGGCCGGTGCTTTGTAATAAATACCTTTTGCGTTTTCTAGCAGCAGTTGCCCAACTACAAAGCTTCTTCTGCCAAAAGTTTAGAAATCTTGTACTCGTACCCGTACCCATGACCAGAACAAAGTTGAAGCTTGCCTATATCCCTGATGACTCCCTAAGGAAAGCCACATTCAAGAAAAGAAAGAAGGGTATCATGAAAAAAGCACTGAACTGAGTGTTTTATGTGGTGTTGATGTTTGTACTATCATTTATAGTCCATACAACACCGGGCCCGACACATGGCCTCCGAATCCATTGTCAATGCAACGATTCCTCACAAAGTATAATGATATTCCTGAAATTGATCAAATTAAGAAGAAGTCGAACCAGGAATGTCATCTGAGGCAGAGGTTAGGAAAAGCCGTGGAGCAATATAACAAGCAAAGAAGCGATAATAGAGGGAAGGAGGCAACTCTAATGATGTACAACGTCTTGAGGGGACAGAGCTTGCCGAGGATGAATGTGTTGGAGAAGGTGGCTCATCCCACATGGAAAATATTAAGTGGGATGTTGTCCCACATGGAAAAGATGAAAAAATAATGTTATAATATGGGAAGTATATAAACAATATGTCCCATATGAAAAATTTTGTAGATGGTGGGGCATTCCTAAAGTAATATAAGGACTCCTCCTCCCACTTAGCAAATCATCCAAATTTTATAGTTTAGCCACTTCAAAAGAAATTCTCTTCTTTCTCCATTTTGTAATATTTCACTTTGTAATCCTTTTGAGTGAAATAAAAGTTTTTGATAGTGTCTGAGGACGTAGGCATAAATTCTCTTCTTTCTCCATTTTGTAATATTTCACTTTGTAATCCTTTTGAGTGAAATAAAAGTTTTTGATAGTGTCTGAGGACGTAGGCATAATTGGCCGAACCTCGTTAATTTCTGTGTTCTTTATTTTATTGTTCTTTCAATAGCTATTATAGAGTATAGTTGTAGTGTTGTATTGTGCTATTAAATTACATTTAGAGGGAAATTCTGTCTAAGGAGATTGGATTTTAAGGGACCGTTTGTGACCCCTCCAACCTTTCTTGGGAATTAACTCAGTGTGATTTTTCAGTACAATAGTTCACTCTATATACATCTATAAAATTATATTTGGTGAAATATTAGCTTTGCTTCCGCAACAATTGGTATCAGAGCCAAGGGTTACTCTTAGTATGCTATGTGGTCGCAGTGTTATCTGATCTTCCACATCAAAAAGATTTCCTTAGGCTATTAGGCATCAGAGTCAAGGGTTACTCTTAGTATGCTCTGTGTTGCAGTTTGTTTTGTCTGATCTTCCACATCAAAAGATTTCCTTAGGCTATTTGGCATCTGCATTGAGGGCTATTGAAGGATAGTTGTTACCGAAATGGAAGAAAATACAGGAAAATCAGTTCCATTATCTTCCATTTATGCAAGAACCGCTGTGACAAATACAAAACTTGCAGTGGAGATTTTTGATGGATCAGGCCATTTCGGTATGTGGCAAAGTGAGGTTCTAGATGCGCTCTTTTAACAAGGTTTAGACATTGCCATTGAAGAAAAGAAACCAGATGAGGTTGAGGAGAAAGATTGGAAGACTATCAATCGGTTAGCATGTGGTACAATTCGTTCGTGCCTTTCCAGAGAGCAAAGATATGCATTTTCTAAGGAAACCTCTGCACATATGTTATGGATGGCACTAGAAGAGAAATTTATGAAGAAAAGCAGTCAAAATAAGCTCCACATGAAGAAGAGGTTGTTTCGCTTCACTTATTCTCCTGGTACCACTATGAATAGTCACATTACCAGCTTTAATTAGTTGGTTATCGATTTGATGAATATGGACGAGACTTTCAAGGATGAAGATCTGGCTTTAATGTTGTTGGGATCACTTCCTGAGGAGTTTGAGTTTCTTGAAACTACTCTACTTCACGGGAAGGCTGATGTATCTCTTAGTGAAGTATGTGTCGCCTTGTATAGTTATGAATTGAGAAAGAAGGACAAGCAAGGAAGCTCAAATGGAGATGCAGAAGCTTTGGTAGTTAGAGGTCGTTCATTTAATAAGAGTAAAGGAAAAAAGGGGAGATCCAAGTCAAGGCCTAAACTTAGCAAAGATCAGTGTGCCTTTTGTCGGGAAAAAGGACATTGGAAGAAAGATTGTCCAAAATTGAAAAATAAGGACAAATCTGATAAAGGAAAGGCTTTAGTAGTGTCAAATGTAGTTGAATTTGATGATGTGGAATCAAATCTCTCACTTGCTACATCATCAACTAGTGCTTCTGATATATGGATGTTTGATTCGGCTTGTAGTTATCACATGTGTCCTCATAAGGATTGGTTCTTTGACTTTAAAGAAACAAAGGGTGAAATTGTTTACACAGCAAATAATATTCCTCTCAATACATATGGGATTGGTTCAATTCGCTTGAGAAATCAAGATGGATCAATCATAACTTTAACAGGTGTTCGATATGTTCCAGAATTGAGGAAGAATCTTATTTCTGTAGGAACCTTAGAATCAAAAGGGTTTGAAATAAGAGTAAAAGATGGAGTAATGAAGATCATTTCTAGTGCACGTATGGTGATGAGGGGAACTCGAAAAAACAATAATCTTTATCACTACTCAGGTAGTATAGTTATAGGGATAATTGCAATGACATCCACAAATGATCGGGACATAGAAGCAATCAGGCTATGGCATATGCGTTTAGGGCATGCAGGTGAAAAGTCAAGGATTGTTGAAAGGAGTACAGACCTGTAAATTGGATTTTTGTGAGCATTGCATCAAAGGGAAACAAACAAGGGTTAAATTTGGAACAACAATTCATAATACTGAGGGTATTTTGGATTATGTTCACTCTGATGTGTGGGGACCCTTTAAAACAAGCTCCTTAGGAGGAAAACATTATTATGTAACCTTTGTTGATGATTATTCCGAAGAGTTTGGGTGTACACGATGAAGACAAAGGATGAAGTGTTAGGAGTATTCCTTAAATGGAAAAAGATGATGGAAACTCAAACTGGCAAAAGGATCAAACATCTTTGTACAGATAATGGTGGAGAATACAAAAATGATCCATTTAGAAAAATTTTTGAAGATGAAGGCATTGTTAGACACTTCACTGTAAAATCTACACCACAACAGAATGGTGGCGGAACGCATGAATCGAACATTACTGGAGAAAGTTCGATGTATGTTATCCAATGCTGGGTTGGGTAGAGAATTTTGGGCTGAGGCTGTAACATATGCATGTCACCTCATAAATCGTTTACCATCTACTGCTATGGTGGGAAAACGCCATTGGAAAAATGGTTTGGGAAGCCTGCTACAGATTATGATTCCTTACATGTGTTTGGTTCCACTGCATACTACCATGTTAAGGAGTCAAAGTTGGATCCTAGAGCAAAGAAAGCAATATTTATGGGAGTCACCTCTGGCATAAAAGGTTATCGTTTATGGTGTCTAGAGACAAAGAAAATAATCTTTAGCAGGGATGTCACTTTTGATGAATCTACCATATTAAAAAAGGAGAATGTTGAGCAGTTAGATGATACTCCTAAGCAGGTGGAGTTTGAAAGATCAGTAATCCCAACAGATGAAGAAATTGTTGGTGATTCGCCTATGGTAGAAGGAGATTCTAACATAGAGGATGTTCAAACCCAAGAACTTCCACAGCAACTTGAATCAATTGCAACGTGTAAGCCAAAGAGAACAATTAGAAAACTGCTCGCTTTGCTGATATGGTGGCTTGTGCATCCTTAATTGCAGCTGATGACATTCCTACCACTTATCATGAAGCAGTCCAAAGTTCAGAGGAGGAAAAGTGGAGGATTGCCATGGAAGAGGAAATACATTCCCTTCATAAGAATCAGACATGGGAACTGGCTAGTCTCCCGAAGGGAAAGAAGGCAATTGGGTGCAAATGGGTATATGCAAAGAAAGAAGGATTTCCTAACCAAGGTGATATTCGCTATAAAGCAAGGTTGGTGGCTAAAGGCTATGCTCAGAAGGAGGGAATTGATTATAATGAAGTATTTTCTCCAGTTGTGAAACACTGCTCCATTAGAATTTTATTGGCTTTGGTAGCACAGTTGGATTTTGAACTAGTTCAATTGGATGTAAAAACTGCATTTTTGCATGGAGACTTGGAAGAGGAAATCTATATGACTCAGCCAAAAGGATTCAAAGTTGTTGGAAAGGAGAACTTAGTATGTAAACTTCAAAAATCGTTGTACGGATTGAAGCAATCTCTAAGGCAGTGGTACAAGCGATTTGACAAGTTTATGATAGGGCAGAGGTATACAAGAAGTAAATACGACCATTGTGTGTATTTTCATAAGATACAAGATGGATCCTTCATATATCTTCTATTGTATGTTGATGATATGTTGATAGCCTCCAAGAGTCAAATAGAAATTGAAAAGTTGAAGACTCAGCTGAAAAGGGAGTTTGAGATGAAAATTCTAAGTGAAGCAAAGAAAATTCTTAGCATGGAGATAATTAGAGACAGAAGAGCACAAAGGCTTTGCTTGACTCAGAAACAATATTTAAGAAAGGTCCTAAAGCGTTTTGGTATGAATGAAAAGTCAAAACCAATTAGTACTCCACTTGCTCCTCACTTCAAGCTTATTGTTGCTATGTCTCTAAAGAATGAAGCAGAAAGGGAATATATGTCAAAAGTTCCGTATGCAAATGTTGTTGGAAGCCTGATGTATGCTATGGTATGTACAAGGCCAGACATTTCACAAGCAGTTGGGGTTGTGAGCAGGTATATGCATGATCCTGGAAAGGAGCATTGGCAAGCTGTGAAATGGATTTTACGATACATTCAAGGTACTGTGGATGTTGGATTGATATTTGAGCAGGAAGACAGTCAGTGTATAATTGGATATTGTGATTCGGATTATGCTGGTGATCTAGATAAGCGAAGATCAACTACAGGATATGTATTTATTCTCGCAAGAGCACCAGTTAGTTGGAAGTCTACCTTACAGTCAACGGTTGCATTATCTACTACAGAAGCAGAGTATATGGCAATTTCAGAGGCTGTAAAGGAAGCAATTTGGCTTCAAGGGTTGCTTGGTGAACTGGGATTTGAAAAATATGTCAAAGTACATTGCGATAGTCAAAGTGCTATCCAATTGGCAAAGAACCAAGTTTATCATGCAAGAACGAAGCACATTGATGTAGATATCACTTTTACGGAGATTCTGGAAGAAGGTGGAGTGAGAATCAGAAAATTCAAACCACTGAGAATCCTGCTGATATGTTGACAAAAGTAGTGACTGCGTCAAGTTCAAATTTTGTTTGGACTTGATCAATATTGTTCCTGTTTGAAGATTGGATTTGAAGATGCTATCAAAGACTGTTTGTGAGGAGATTGAAGATGTGGGAATTCCCAAGGTGGAGATTTGTTGAAGAAAGTGGCTCATCCACATGGAAAATATTAAGTGGGATGTTGTCCCACATGGAAAAGATGAAAAAACAATGTTGTAATGTGGGAAGTATATAAGCAATATGTCCCACATGGAAAATTTTGAAGATGGTGGGGCATTCCTAAAAATATAAGGACTCCTCCTCCCACTTAGCAAATCATCCAAATTTTGTAGTTTAGCCACTTCAAAAGAAATTCTCCTCTTTCTCCATTTTGTAATATTTCACTTTGTAGTCCTTTTGAGTGAAATAAAAGTTTTGATAGTGTCGAGGACGTAGGCATAATTGGCCGAACCTCGTTAATTTTGGTGTTCTTTATTTTATTGTTCTTTCAATAGCTATTATAGAGTATAGTTGTAGTTGTATTGTGCTATTAAATTACATTTAGAGGGAAATTCTATCTAAGGAGATTAGATTTTAAGCAGTCAGTACAATAGTTCACTTTATATACATCTATAAAATTATATTTGGAGTTGAAATATTAGCTTTGCTTCTGCAACAGAATGTCAGAAAGATTTATGATCTGCTTTGGATAATCGACCGGAATCTTAAAGACATACACACCAAGTTTCAAATGTTGGGAGTGGAGGGGGCTAGTTGTAGTGCAACGACACTGGTGGAGCAGCCATTGCTAGCGAAATTGGAGAATCATGGACGCAAATAGAGATCAAAGAAGCGAATGATGGTTCTTAATTATGATCTACAGAAGTTGATTTTGTTTTATGAAGAATTTTGTTGTCTTTTTAATTGCTCAGCCACTTATCATGGTTTCTTAAATTAACGTAGCTGGTAGTACTAAATTTCTGTCTTACATGTGGATAAATGTTTGGTTGTATACAAAAGATTACCTCAACAAAATATTTGATTATATATAATGTAATATCAACTTTACATACATAATAAATTACTTTATGATTCATTAAGCATAAATTGGGTGGAATTGAAATGATCATACAAGATTAAAAGTGCATTAAGAAAACTCAACTCCGATCCTAATCACCTTGGTTTTTTTTTTTGCCTTTTTCCTTCTTGCTTCTCTCCATGATGAACTCAGCTATGATTCATGCAAATATCGTAGGACTTGGAGGGTACAAACACGTCGCCTTCCACACTCTCTCTGGAACACTAGGGGGTCCCCACTAAAACTGCGTCTTACTGCCATAAAGCCCTTATCACCATCAACAACGCAGATACCATCTGTGCGCCCAGGTACCTTACTGTGACCTCACCTTTTTTATTTCCACTACTTGTTCTAGCACATATTACCACTTTAGGAAGCTTCTTTAGGAGAATTTAGAATCCTCCGGCGATGTTTCAAAGGGCCCATGGATGATCATGGATGATCATAGTTGACATGAATGAAGTCACTTCAATAATGACAAATGGGGAAGTAGAAGTGTCTGTCAAAGCAGAGTTGACAGATACCAACAATATATGAACAAGTGTGGAATGGTAGAAATTGGCTTCAGAGGCCTTCCCTTCGTACGAAACAACATGAATAAGAACCTACAAAAACTTATTAAATGAAGATTAGACGGCGCTTGGGTAAAAAATGACTGGCTTACCCTCTTTCTTGAATCCAAGAACCTACAAAAAACTTATTAAATGAAGATTAGACGGCGCTTGGGTAAACAATGACTGGCTTACCCTCTTTCTTGAATCAAGAACCTACAAAAACTTATTAAATGAAGATTAGACGGCGCTTGGGTAAACAATGACTGGCTTACCCTCTTTCTTGAATCCAAACTTTTCCACCTTGGCTACTCTCAATTAGATAATCGACCCACCCTCCTAAATACCCAACCTTCTCTCCCCAACCCTTTAAAAACCCACAAACCCTTCCGCCTTCAAAATATGTGGCTGGACCACCCCCTTTTCATGCCCCTTGTCAATAAAATATGGAATGACAGCTTACCCCTACCCCTCTCTCTTGTTTCGCTCACCAAAGAAATCCATAAATGGAACAAGAAAATTTTGGCCTCCTTCACCATAGTAAAGCCCTTCTTCTCAACGCCATAAAGGACCTTCAAACCACCCTAGCCACACATCCCTCCAAACAACTCCTTAATGATTTAAACTTCCTCAAGGAGGAACTAAATAAAACTCTCCAGAGGGAGGAACTCGTTTAGGCAGCTAAAGCCATATCAAAAATGGCTCATCGATGGCAAAAGAAACACGAAATTTTTCCATGCCATGGGTCATAGATGAAAAACAGCTTGAAACTATAATCTATAACTATTACACTTCTCTCTTTGCATCTGAAAGATCTGCAAACACCCAGATTATCCTCCCACCCTTAGAAGGTCCACAGTTAACAATAAAGTGAACAGCAACCTAGATAACCTGCCTACTCCAAATGAAATTTGGGCAGCCTTAAAAGGTATAGGGCACAACAAAACCCCAGGAATCGATGGCTTCAACTCTAAGTTCTACCAAGATGCCTAGAATGCTGTTGGAACAAAATTAGAGAGGAAATCCTATATGTCTAGGTGACAGGAAAAATTCCCGAATACAAGAATCACACACTTCTTGTTCTAATCCCGAAAAACCAGGTGCAAACAGAATTCAAGAATTCAGACAAATTGTGGACAACCGTCTACAAAGATCATCTCAAAGATTATAGTCAACAGAATCAGACCATATCTCAAGGAAATCATCTGCCCTTTTCAATCCAGCTTCTTAGCAGGGAGATGCTACTAACAATGCAATTACACTACGACATTGTCCTCTGGATGTCAAAGAAAAAAGGAAAAATGGGCTGGATCATTTCGATGCTTGACCTAAATAAAGCTTTCGACCGTGTAGAATGGGACTTTATTGCCAAAGAACTAAATTATATCAAGATGCCAAAACGCCTCATCAAGCTGATAAGTTCATTCCTATCCACAACAGCCTTCTCTGTTATTTTGAATGGAAAAACTTCAAAGCCTTTCAAATCATCAAGAGGTATTAAGCAAGGAGACCCACTATCTCCATACCTCTTCATTATTATAATGGAAATACTCAGTAGATGGATCACCTCTTTAGTTGAAGCTAAATAGTAGAAGCCGATGAAAATCCATAGCAGCAACCTCTAAATCTCACACCTCCTTTTTGCAGACGACATCATCCTCATGGGCGAACCACAGCTGACAAATTAAAATTTGTTTTATTTTTCAAATAATGCTAGCATTGACGTAAAGCATACTATCCAGCAAAAGATCATTGATAAATGAAAAATTAATTTTTCTTAAAACAATCCTTTGAGTGATTCACTCATATAATTATTTATATATTTTTTAGTACGAATTAAGAGGAAACGAATGGGGAAACGAATTAAGAGGGGGAAAAAAGTGTTTTTAAGAGATTTTTTCTTTATTAGGAAATAGAAGAAACAAATCCCTTGGGCTCATAAAGAAAATTGAAAGGAAAACAAATATATATCCAACTTTACCTCTTAACAATTACAACAGGAAAATAATAAAGTGAGTTTGTGCATATTTTATTTGATTGTTTTCACCGTCCAATCATTTTTTATAGTCAACCAATATACAAATGCTTGCATGTGTGCATATTTACTTAATTATTTACCTTTTCTTACCAACGTATTTGGCAAATAAAAAATAGAGGTACGACATTTGCTAGTCTTTATAAAACGAAGTGAGCAAATGCGTGAAGGCTGTTATTAAACTAAGGATCCCACCCCCTTTTACTATTTTTGGAATATAGGAATGAATTAAGAGTAAGAAAAGTGTGTTTTGGGAAATTCTATGATTTTGTCATTAATTTTGATAAAATTGATCATGTTATTATCTAACGACTTACATCATATCCAATCGTTATCAAATTACTAAAATAGTTAATATTTTAATTGTTATATTTATTTTAACGATTAAATTAAAGGACTACGGAGATTCTCCAAGACATTTTCCTTTATCAAGAAATAGAATAAACAAATCCCTTGCCACTCCTTTTCATTACATCCTCTAGTACAAATATAATTTTACCTCAACAAATATCACGGGAAAATAGTAAAGCAACTTAATTAGTAAATTTATTATGAAAAATATTATTGTGTACGGTCCTTTTTTTAAAATTCATTTTTTTATCTACTTTCGCTTTTCCCTTTTTTCCCGCTTCTATTTCTTTAATTCCTCTTTTCCTTTTTCCTTCTAAGTCTACCTTCATCCCAATTATGATGAAAAGGTAGAATCTTTAATATCAAATACACGTTATTTGCGCATTTAGGAAGAGCTTTAAAGTAAACATGTGCATACATTATATAATTGTTTTAATTTTAATATCACATTTGGTATACTGGAATCGTCTAAAATGGATGGAGTAGAATCAAAAGAATTGAATATAATGGAATGGATTGAATAAGGGAATGACAAACCCATTCCTTTATTTGAATATATCCATGGAATGAAATGAAATGATTATTTAATAAGATTTGTCAAAAATATGCTTCATATTAAATATAGATAATAAATATGTATTGAAAAAAATGTAATTAAAAAATAACTATATATATAGATGGAATGAAATCATGATTCCTCCTTTGAGAAGGCGGAATCAAATTTCTCATAGAAGCTGGAATAATTGATTTTAAGGAATCACAATTTCGATTTTTAAAAACACTTCCAAATACTATGAAAGAAAATAGCAATCGGAATCACGATTTTGTTCCAGTCCATTCATGCGTATCAAACATGCCATTATAACTATCTGTTTCCAACAAACAACCTATATATAAAAACTAGCACAAGCGCATATTCAATATTATTTATTTAATTATTTATCTATGTTTAGTACCCAGAAACATATGGGTGCAAAATCTGTTAATCTTTATATAAAGGTATCATCAAATGTGTGAAAATCTATTATTGAAATAACACCTTCTAATAGTATTTTCCAAATAGAGGAAGAACTTAAGAGCTAAAGGAAAGTGTGCTTTTTAAGATATTTTTCTTTATTTGAAAATAGACGAAACAAATCCCCTGGGCACATTTTTTCATTATCTCCATTGTCCAATGGAGAAAAATTGAAGGGAAAACAAATATATGCACAATTTCACCTCTCAAATATGATAGTGAAATAGTTAAGCGACTTAATTAGTAGATTTACGGAAAAACAAGAGAAAAATTAATAATTTCCCTTTTCCCTTTTGATCTTTAATTTTTACATTTTTTTCCCTTAAGTCTCCCTCTCCTACATAATGTATTGATAGAATCTTTAATGCCGCATTTTAGTTATGTGTGCATTTATTTAGAAGTTTAAAAAGAGTTTGTGCATATTTTGTTTAATTATTTCTCCAGACTATTGTCAGAGAATTAAAAAAGAAAACATGTACATATATAGACTTGTAATCGGGTCGGATTCTAACGAATCATATCGACTTGAAACCCAAACCTATAATCATATAAGGTTTTTCATGTTGTATCTAAGCTCGCACTATAAAGTTTGATTTAGAACTCGAAATTCAACCCTATTACTCTATAACTCTATTTTTTTTTTTTCCAAACTATTTTCAAATTTTAATAATAAATTTAAGAAAAATTAGTGCTTCTAATACACATTTCTATACATTTAAAATGAAAATATGCATATAGAATTGATAAAATATATAACAGGCCACATTTATATTCAACATTTAAACATATAAATATATTACTTTTGTCATATGACATCTTAAAAACATGGTTAAATTGAATCTCCTGTTGGGGATAAAATATAACAAACAAAAAACAATGTTAATCTCTATAGCAAACATGACTTGAACAAGCTTTAAAAATTTTAAAATCCGTAACTAGTCTAATAAACATATAAGAAAAAAACATCTCTTAGAGGTAGAAAAGATGATAGCTCATCTATGTCTCATTTCTTCTCCTTACCCCTTTAGTAGTATTTTCATTTATTTACTTATTTATTTATTTATTAAATTATAATGTTGGGTTCTTGGGTATCTATCAGGTTTGTTATATGATCTAAACTCAATCCTATAACCCTATAGAGTTTTTACTATACATCCAAACCCAACCCTAAAACCCTATAAGGTTGAAGTTTTTAATGGATCTAATGGGTCGGAAACCTTGTAACGGCCCGTTCGTTGCATCCCTATACATATACAATTTTACCTCATAACAAAAATCAAGAAATAACAAAGTGACTTAATTAGTTTATTTATCATAAAAATATTATTATATATGGTAACTTTCCTTTCCACTCTTTTCTTATTTAAATAAGGTAAATTACACTAGAAGGTCCCAACGTTTGAAGAAGTAGGTTAATTTAGGTCCCTCAAGTCACGTGTCAACAAAAGAAAACATTTCATTAAAACTTATAAGACTCTTCTCTATTAACATGTGTCTTTAGGGAACCAAATTGGCCCACTTCTTCAAACATTGAGATCTTAAATAAAGTTACCCCCAAACGTTGGGACCTCTTTTGAATTTTTCAAAATGTTGGGATCCAAAATGAACTTATCTCCAAATGTTAGGACCCAAAATGAACTTACCTCCAAATGTTTGGACCTCTAGTGTAATTTACCCTATTTGAATAAGAGAAGAATTAATACTTTCCCTTTATTTTTTTTTTCTTTCTTTCACTTTTAATTCTCTTTTTTTCCACTTTTTTTAGGTAAATTGTACCATAAGGAATCAATGTTTAAAGGTAAATTTATTTGAATATCAATATTTCAAAAGGTTAAATAGAGGAATCGACATTTTGCAAAATAAGCAAACAAGGAATTAATATTTTGCAGAAGTTATTTAAGGTATCAATATTTTGCATAGTTTTTTATTAGTTTTTCATTAGTTTTTCTCCATTTTCTTCAAAAATGCAATATAGATTTCTTATTTAACTCATTTTACGAAATTTTGATTCTTTTTCTTAATCAATTGAAATGTTAATACCTTTAAATAAATTTACATCAAAACATTGATACATTATGATTATTTACCGTTATTTTCTTTATTATGTTTACCTTTTATAAGGTGAAATATTTTATAGCAAATTCTACTTTTTTTGTCCATTTATTTAGTTGTTTGAAGAGTTGATTGTGCATTTTTATTTTATTTATTGTGTTAATAATAGGTCATTCACTGTGGTTGTTAAAATGGAGATTTGGCTATCCACTAGAATGTACAAATCAGGTAAATTCATAAACATATAGAATTGTACATCTAAACTCATATTTTTACCTAAATTTTGTGTAAACCTTTAGATTTTTTGGTAAGTTTTATAAGTAAATCTTAGAGCTGAAATTGAAACCGAAACCCTAAAGTCAAACTAGGACTAGTTAAGTCATAGGTCCAGTCAAACCATCCCTGAAACCCTAAAATATTAAAAATAGAATAAACCTGAATTATAATCCGGATATATATCACATACCTTAAAATGATCAGATTCAGCAAAAAATCAATCATTTCGGACCTATATGAGATCAATTTCTAAATCAAGACATTCACACGCAAAACAAGGCAAAACATTCCAACAAAAATCTAAACTCAAAACATAATAAGAATTCATAAAAATATGATATACAATTTTTATGACTCATAAAAACGTTAAATATAGCATTTATACGCATATTTTTATTTCTAACAGTAATATAATTGTCTTGTTTACTATTCATAATTATTCACTGCTATTTACTTTACACTACTTTTTTTTTTTTTTTACACCTACTCTTACACACTTACATACCTATCTCTCTCTCTCTTCTTATGGAACTCCTACCACACACCTCCTCCCCTTCGCCCCACACCCCAACCCCCCCAGCCCAATTTGTGCCTTCACAAATTTTTCTTCTATCTCATATTTAGGTGAACACTAAACCTTCCTTCATATATTGTGTGTGTGATGAGTATATGTATGTAACTTTAATGTCATTCCATAAAAGACAAATCCCCCTAATGCATTAAACTAGGTAATGGAAATACTGTACAACACACTTACTCATGTCACAATGTGTACATTCACAATCTTTATGTGTTCAAATTATTCATCTTACTAACTTAACCTCTATATGTTATTATGTAAAAGTAGTATGTATATTTTTAGAACCTAAATGATCACTAATCTAACCTATTTATTTAATATTATTTCTTACATGCACATTATTTATTTAATGTTTTATAAGACTAGTCAATTTTTAGTCTTAGACTTGTCCATATTCAAGTCTGAATGAAACCAGAATAATTCAAGTCTCAGGGAACCTTGAAATAAAAACTAAGACTCTCATAATTTTCTTATTATCAATTGATTTTATTCAAGAGATTGGAAATATTCAAGTCTTGTGAAGCCTTGATAAAAAACTAAGACTTACATATTTCATTTCTTTATGCTTGTTCTATTTTATTTCTTATGCTGACTAGAATATTTCAAGTCCCATGGAGTCTTGATATCAAGCTAAAATTCCCATGCTTTTGTTTTAATACCTTCATGTTCTGGTTCATCTATTTTTAATTTTCATGTCCTTGATACAATTCCATGCTAGTAATTTTGTTATTATTTTAAGCTTATGCACATATATGGTCATAATCATGTTGTTACCATGCTAAAATGGATTTTTCCCAAAAACATGAATGTTGAAAATTCTTTGTTATGCAAGATTTTCTAAGAAATCTTATTTACAATACATGTACAAACATTTTACTAAAAATAAAACAAGCCTTATACTCAACTTTTCTTATACGCTAAAACTTAAAATATTTTAAAGATAGTGCAACTTAAAATAGTTTTCTCCACAAATTAAAGATAATAAAACCTAAAATAGTTTTCTCCACAAACACATAAAAATCCATGATTTGAAAAATAATTAGTTAAAAGAAGTTGATGATAAAAATGAAACATTCATGGATTCAAAATGAATATGAAATTATGATTTTTAGCATGGTTGTCAGAACCGGCCCGGACCAGCCAGTTCAACCTGGTTCGATCGGAACCGATACTAAGGCCAGGCTGAGTCTCGCCTAAAACTCGTTTTTGCAACGAACTGGCAAGACCCGGACCAGTTGAACAGGATCCAAAAATAAAAAATTTAAAAATAAAATAAAAAATTAGAAATTTAAATATTTATTCATACTTTATTATAAATTTATAAAATATAATAATTAAATCATATTTATTTAATAATTAATTGATGAATTTGATCTAAATATAGATTTAATTGAGTAATTATACACATATTGGTCTTTTATAATTAAATTATCCCTTATATTTTTATTTTTTCGTGACCCTGGTTCAACCCCCGGTTGAACCTAGTCCGACCCTTTGACCCCTGACCCCCTAGCCTGTCCGGGTGAAACCCCGGTCCAGTTCTGACAACATTGATTTTTAGATAAGTTTCACATTTATAAAAAAAAAAAAATCTAAGAATTGAAATTTTATAAGCTTAACTTTTCGGTCTTCCATAAAAAATATTGTTTTACAAAATTTTTATTTTGGAATAACATTACTAAAATCATGCATGTAATATGAGTCATCATCACCACCATATGATTTTAAAAATGGGAATATTTTATACTTGGTTTGTAGAGTCCAAATGAAGTAAAAATTTCAAAATGGAAAACAACAAACTTGGAACCCACTGCACACATTCTAAATAGTGCTATTCCAAGAATCAAATGACTTTAAATAATTAAAATAACCTTATAAATGGATAGAGCATTCAAAGTAGAAATAAAACAACTACTTGTATTCAAAAATTAGAGTTAAAATGAGCAAGTTATGGTCATTTTAGGTTGGAATTTCCATAACTGAGAAAAATAACGCGAGTAGAGTAAATACAATTAGAAATTTAATTAAAACTTCTACAAAATACTCATTTGGTTTTTTTTTCCTATTTAGGTAATGAAGAAATCGAAGTTTCCAATCCAAAAAACTATTTTGACTAAGGCACTAGATGGCTAAGTGAGTTTATCTCCTTATTTTAGATATTCATGTTTGTGCTTATAGAGTAAAAGCACTAGAAATAGGAAAAGATAAAAATGGAATATGCATACGGGGACTTTTATTGGGATCAGATTGTTTTCATGATGTTTATTGAAAAATAAAGTTAAGTATATCGGAACTTGAATTGTTAATTAATAACTTTGTTTTCAATGCCATGATGTATTGTTTGTGTATATCTCTATGATCACCCCTAAAAACGTTAATACCTCAATTAAGAATGAAATAGCAAAATGATCATGTATAACACGAAATGAGTCATATCATTTTTGCTATTATACCCTCGTATGGGATGAGAGAATAGTAGTGGTGGCAAGTAGGAGCCATGAAATCTATAATAAAATGTGGCATGTAGTAGCCTAAAATCTTACAAAATAATTATAATGGTCGTATGGGCTTGTAACACTCCAACCCCAAATTGAGGTGTAAATCAATTCAATATATGATTTTCAGTTAATCGTATGTATTGTTTACTCACATGGATATTGCATTTTATATGCTTACTTAACAAAAACTTGTTTGATTTATTTCGTGTAAGTACATCATTATGGGAATATTCTCACTAAGTTAGTTATGCTTACACCCCTTTAGATTTTGTTAAAGCACGAGTATTGTGGTTGAAGCCCTAATGAATCTTTACACAAGTTTAGCCATGTGACCTAAGAAACTTTTGAAAGAAGTCCATGATGTAGTTTTTGGCACAGACCTCCATAGGAAACTTCTCATGTAAATTTTATTTTTAGTAAAGACTAGTTGGATTATTATAAGTTTTGGTGGAGGTATGTCTCTAAGGATTGTAGGACTCTATGATTGAGCTATAAAGTTATGATTTACTGTTCTTGATCACTATTTATTGTCATCTCCTTAAACTACCTTGTTCCAACTGTAAGTCCTATTATTATGTAAGTACGCCTTGCATCTAATATTGAAGCTTTTGCATGATTAGTCATTCCAAAGCTTTAATATTAAGTGCAATAGACTTGGACTTCTTCCAGGGCCGAGTCCGAACCAAGACCCAACCCGGACCACCACCGGTCGTTTGCTAGGGAGAACTGCCCCAGCGGGGTAGTTCTGAACCGGCGGCTAGACTCGCTGGGGTGGCAGGTCCTTGCCAGTTCATTACATGGGCTTCGTCAGAACCTGTAGGTCCGAACCGTTTGATTAAAAATAAATTCGTAGATGTAACAAATTGTAGGGAAACAAGTGTGTTGTATATGTTCAAACGTATTCATATTTTTTTTTAGTGACTAATTAAGAAATTTTTTCTTAAGAAATAAGTATAATATAATAAGCTTTTTTTTTTCCACACATTGTATTTACATTAGGTAACTAAAATTTTGTAGTGGGTTTTTTTTAATTCATACCGGTTTGGAACCGTGGGACCCACCTCGTGAACCGATGAGTCCACGATTCGTACCCTCCTCATACTATAGATGGGGCAGTTCTGAGTCTATAAAAAGTGGAACCAGACCCGGCATTTGGGTCACAATTTGGACCCAAATCGGAACCGTGAGACGTCTAAATAGACTACCATGTTTAAGATACTTTTTGGGGCGTGACAGTTCGCACCTAAAGAATTTTGCATTCATTTTAATTAAGAAAAGAATATAAGACCATAAAAGTTATAGAATTGTATATTTTACTTGCAATTTTGACCACAACGTTTGTATATAAAAGAGTGAAAGAACAACCTTATTAATGGTATAACTTGTTCTCTCAAAATGTAGTGCTGTAGAGTATTAAATCCAATTTTGTGCTTCCGGCCTAATAATAGGATGGATTTGACTCTTTAGATTTAAGGTCATAAAATCAAAAGAGTTGAGTCCATTTTTTTCGTAACGATAAAGATAGGTTTGGTATAGTAAGCTTATCTTAAAGCTAATGAAAATTGATCTGTTTAATTTCAACTTTTCTCAAAAAACCTTAATGAGCTTACCGACTTAGGTTATGAAGATCTCACTATGAGATATATTGATTGAACAGACTAAATTGGCTCAAATAGCACCAATAGCCAAACTCTACAAATACCCTAAAATCCTCTTCATATGGATTAGTTGAATTTTGTAGAATAACATCATGATTCTATTGGAATTCCATCTTAAAAATATCAAAAACATGTCTTAAATCAAAAGCACCTTCTACTTCTTCACTATTAGTGAGGTCTAATACTCTTCAGTTCCCTCTCCTATGACACGTGAGTTCAAGCTTATTGAGGCCACCCATTCTTCTTCCCTACTTCATTCTCATTTAATAACCACTTATATGTCATTATATGTTACTTCTCTCATATCATATTTACGCAGCAAATAGATGACCATTCCAAGTTTTTACACCTATAGTAATACATACATACATATATATATATATATAAGATTATTGAAATTAATTGATTGATGGTAAGTGTTTCTAGACTAATGCCCCATTTGTTTTAAGGAAAATGTCTTGTATTTAAAAAAAGTTTTACGTAAAAATATTTTCCTTAAAATAATATGTTTTCATGTGTTTAGTTGCATTTATGGACATATGTTGAAAAATTTTTTGATATTTGAGCTACCAATACTATATAACATGTAACCATATGTAAACAATTTATTATTAACAAGTTACTAGATAAGTACATTATGCCAAATATTTTATTTAAAGTAAAAGTATAAAATATATATTATTTTACAAAATTTATTTACAAACCATCAATTGATATTTATAAATTTTTAATGATTTTTTATTTTTCTTTTTTCCAGTAAATTATTTTCATGTTTAAAATATAATTTATTGGTTAATTATAATAAAAATCAAATAAATATTATGTTTCTAGAATGAGAATACTTGCAAAGGCTAATTTGGAAAATATCTTTCCTTTTTAAAAAGAGTAAGTCATTTTCCTTAAAAAGAATAAGACTTGCTCGTTAGTGGAAGTTATTTTTTCTCATAAGGAAATTATTTTCTACATAAAGTATCCTTTTTCATATAATAAATAAAGAAAAATAAAAAAATTATTTTCTGTAAAATATTTGTCTTGAGAGGAATAGGGCATAAAGGATCATCGGTGCGCTTCATGCATGTTTTGTGGTTTCCACTTCCTAGACTAATTAGACTGAATCTTGATGTTTGGTTTTTTTGAGGTAAGCGGGAGACATTTGGCTTCAAGTACTTGATCGGAAGATTCATATAAGTGTTGACTATGAATAATATTCACTCTACGGTCAATGAAACCCCTATAGTCAACCAAGGCCAACTTTTGGACAATTGAACCCTATGATCAGTGGACCTATCCTTACATTTAATCATTTCCCCTTTAGAGCTAACTTTTGTCCATTTTTATTTTTATTTTTTTTTTCCTTCGCTTAGTTGCAAGATATCCTAGTTTGCTTATATTGTGTCATGCACTTATGTTATGCCTAGGTTTCTAACTTTTGTATAACTAACAAGTCAGGGTTTTATCAAACTGTATCAAGTTCCTGACTAAGCTCCTTTGCTTCTTGGATTACATTAGCTAACAAGTAAGGACTCCAACCTTATTTTAACTTTGCCTATCCTGTGCCCCTCACCATTTGTTATCAAAGCCATTTTAAGTTCTCCATCAATAAACTACGTAAAAATGGAATTCATATATTATATTAAACAGAAGACCATGAATAAAACTCATAGCACATAAAAATCAACAATCATACAAGATAAGATCATAGATTCTGCAAGTAAAATGGACACCCTTAATTTTATAATACTTTGAAATAGATAATTGATAATAACATAAGATATTCACCACAACTATATAGAATTTAGATATATAACTTATTAGAAATGTTTACAAACCCAAATATTATAGCGCATTGGCAAATTTTTGTAAGAGGGTTAAGTATTACATTCATATCCAAACCATTTATGAATATGTCCAAACATAATTAATCAATTTATTAATTGTCATATTTTGCCAACATAGATTTGTTTTTTGTAAAGGGAGCTAAAAATTATTATTAAATATTTCAATTTGACTCATAATGCTAAGGTGACGAGGCCTAAAGAGTCAAGTCTAGTTAATTTCTCGAATAACTTAAACTCAACTCAATAAAATTTTCAAATAGCTCGAGATCGAAGTTCGACTCGATTATTTTCGAATCAAACACGAGTTAACATTGCCTCGAATTCAAATAGTAATATATCTGCTTGATCCATTTGTATGCATTAGGACTAATGGTTTTTTCGATTTTAGATTTTTATTACTGGTGGGTACTTTGAAATAATAGCAAGTTTTTTGTTGTTTAGACCTGACCGGTTTTCAACTTGCCAAGCCTTAATAATAATAAGATCTCAGGGGAACCGTTGGTTCTAGAATCCGGCTGGTCCCGAACCGGATCTGGGGTCAGGTCTACACAGGGCATTGACGAAAAGTAAAAGGAAAAAAATGGAAAATCCAGGTGCGATTTTGTAATTGGTTACATTGTGTACGATCTCAATCGACGGGATAACATCGGACACTTTTTATTTTCTAACATAGGGAAAAATAAATAAATAAATAAAGGCTCCGGATTAGGGAACAAGAAAAGCTGAAACTTGGAAATTAATTAAATTTTTATACAAAAACAAAGGAGCGTCTTCCTCCGACTGCAAATCCGGAGCATAAATTAGACCATTTCTTCCTCCATAATACACTCTACTCCAGCTTTTTTTTTTTTTTTGTTCTTTCCTTGTTTATTAAAAGAAAAAATCCGTTCCTTTTTCTTTTTTTTTTTTTTTTTGGAGCCTTAAAGGCAGCGAAACGAAGAAGAGAAGGAGGTTGTTGTATCTGTATGTGAATGAGTGAGAGAAGAATCCCACCATCTCTTCTTTCTCTCTCCATCGACTCCGCTCTCCAACATCTCTCTCGTTTCTCCGATCTCTCTAATCTCCCCGATCACATCATCCTCGAACTCTTCCTCGTAAGTTACTTTAAAGATCGCAACTTTACTTTGATTCACACTTACCCATTTGTTTAAATCCATAATCTGATCATCACCCTTCTTGATTTTGTACGTTTTGTTTTGCATTCAATTGGGTTTCGTTATGAAACCCTAATTCTGAATTATCATCATCATTATTATTATGATTACAATTAGGGCGCCATTAATTGGTGAAAGTAAATTTTTCTTTTTTTTTTTTCAGTTGTTTGCATAAAAAAGCAACTGCATGAAAATACTGAAATTTGTTCATGTAACTGAATGTTTGTTTATATAACTGGATTTTTTTTTTTCTTTTCTTTTTTTTTTTTTTGTGTGTGTGTGTGAGTGGATATTATTCTAAATTTGGCCCCTTTTTTAGTGATATAAGTGATTATCCAGCCGGGATTACTGGGTTTTTGTTAAGTCAGATTAAGTTTATTCCCTACCTAATTATAGACATAAACCTGGTATTCTGTTGCATCGATCTATTATATAGGAATGCTATGTTTGTTCACTGTTTTTGTATATAATTGAATAAACCATTCGTTAGGTGTAGGGAAAAAGAGGTAATTTAGTGTTTTTTTTTTTTAATTATTCTTTCCATTCTTTTTGGGTGAGTTTACGCCAAGTTAATGGGAGATTAGGAAAGATAGTTGCACAAAATATTTAAATTCGATGCATCATAAGTGGCTTGATATTTATGGGGGCAGGAACATTGTCATAGATTATATATCTGATGGATAATATAACTTCCTCAGGGGATGATTCTTATGCAAGCACAAGCATTGATTTTTCTAATTAGCTTGTCATACAAGATATTGATGCGTAATTATTTGTAAAATCACACACCTTGAATGGAATTCTTCACTATGTGCGTCTCTAAAATTGTGGGGGTTGTGCTCTCAGTTCAGTACCACCTTTTGATCTATATCATGCTAATTGCTACATAAGTCCACGGTATCCCCTTGCTTGATGATGCTGGCATCATTTTCTCTGTCAATTTGATCAGTTGACGAGTGCCAATGCTTTTGTATGCATGAGTTTAATTCTTATAACTCAGAGTTGCATTTCCATGATTGTTATCTGACATGTTTTTTTTAGTTTTGATAACAACAGAAAACTCTGAAAGCTGGAAAGCTGAATGAGAAAAACCTGACACTTTTCCTATCGAGCGGCAAAGATGAGGTCTTGGAATTAATTTGTTCTTTGAATATCCAGCCTGTGATTTTACCTGTCTATCCAACACGTAAGTCATATTTCTGTGCCATCATCTTTGCTCATAAGTATTATTTGGTTGTTATTAAGTTCGCATCATAGTTTTCAAGCATCTTTCTTCAGCTAGCTTTCTTCTGTATGTTACAGGGTGCTCTGGTAGATTTGACTGGTAGAAATTTCTTCAACTTATTGAAATTGCACTTAGCACCATCTGCTTAGACACAATCACAAAGGATTTCTTCCCAAAATTCCTTTTCCAGTGCAGAAAAAATGTCTCTAACACCCATTAGTGACGATGAGGTTGACATTGTTATTGCAGCACTCCGTGCTGACCTCACATCATTCTTGAACGAATGGAAGCCCTTTTTTTCAAGATTCCACCTGATAATTGTGAAAGATCCTGATCTCAAACAGGAACTTAAGATACCAGATGGATTCAACGTTGATGTATATACGAAGTCCGATATAGATCGGATCGTGGGCTCTACGTCGATTTCATTTTCTGGTTACTCTTGTCGCTACTTTGGTTTTCTTATATCAAAGAGAAAATACATTATTTCTATTGATGATGACTGTGTTCCAGCTAAGGACAATGAGGGTGTTCCTATAGATGCTGTTGCTCAGCATATTGCAAATCTTTCCTCACCAGCAACCCCCTTCTTCTTCAATACACTTTACGATCCTTTTCGTAAAGGTGCAGATTTTGTCCGTGGCTATCCATTCAGCCTGAGGAGCGGGGTAACCTGTGGATTGTCATGTGGACTTTGGCTCAATTTGGCAGACTTAGATGCTCCCACACAAGCTCTTAAACCTGAGATGCGGAACAATCGCTATGTTGATGCTGTTTTGACTGTTCCTGCGAGGACCATGATGCCATTGAGTGGTATCAATGTTGCATTTAACCGTGAGGCTGTTGGTCCAGCTCTAGCCCCTGCTTTAAAGCTGGCTGGGGAAGGAAAGGTGAGGTGGGAAACCATCGAGGATATATGGAGTGGAATGTGTGTCAAAGTGGTGTGCGATCACCTAGGCTTGGGTGTTAAAAGTGGGCTGCCTTATGTCTGGAGAGAGGAAAGAGGTAATGCTGTAGAGAGCTTGAAGAAAGAGTGGGAGGGGGTGAAGCTGATGGAAGAGGTGGTTCCTCTCTTTCAGTCAATGAGACTTCCCAAAACGGCAGATGCAACGGCAGTTTGTGTTGCAGAGGTGGCTGAAATAGTGAAGCGGCAGCTTGGACCGACTCATCCTGTATTTGCTCGTGCAGCTGATGGAATGCTGGAATGGATCAGGGTATGGAAGGCAGTTGGGT
Source organism: Combretum micranthum (assembly GCA_024138025.1). Lineage (NCBI taxonomy): Eukaryota > Viridiplantae > Streptophyta > Magnoliopsida > Myrtales > Combretaceae > Combretum > Combretum micranthum. The sequence goes on from JAMXBD010002035.1 coordinate 187,803, forward strand.
CCAGATCGACTGCAAAATAGATAGCACTATGGATACCGGAGTAAAGGATTTTTTTTCTATATTACCATAATCTTTAAGGACTGGAATTAGTTCATCTGTTATCCTTTTTCCTTAATGACTAACTTTATAATATCTCATGAGAAGTACTTGTATGTTCTGGTGAATAAATTATTTTATGTTATCTTGCCATAATATGTAGTTATGAATTCAGACGAAGCAAAACAAATGAATAGTTCTACAGCGCAACATATTGAGCCATGGATGGAAGGTACTAAACTGTTAAACCAGTAATGCAGGAGGTTTTTCTCTTTTCTTTGATAGCTAGATTGTGCGCTTTCATAGATGGTTGTATGCTCCATCCAAGCAGGAGAGTTGGTTTTGATCCTTGATGATATAATAATGTTGTCAAAAACTGATGGTTAAATGTACTTTTAAGGATTTTTTTTATGATGTGGACAGCACATGATCTGGAATTGTCAGTTTAAAATCTCACATTTCTTGTTTCTTCTTTTATCTTTGATGAATAAGATAAGAGAATTTTAATATGTTAGCACATATTAAGGTTTGAACACCTAATCATATTTCTTTGAAATTGACCATTGGAACTTGAATTAACACATTAACAATATGTTTGGTTTATAAAAAAATTCTATTGAAAAGATATCTATTCTATATAATATGGAATAAATGAGGAATGCTCGATCATTCTTCTTATTGGAGAAATAGTTATTCTTGATTAAAAAGCATATTTTATTTTGAAAATATTCGTAATTATGAAATAAGGAATTATTATTCATTTTCAACCTTATAGTTTTCATTCTAGTGAGTTAAACATATCATAAATCTTATCTTCGGTTGTTTTAAGGGGAAGAGGAGGGATAAAAACAGGATGGAAAACGAAATGTTTATACAAAATGGACTAGTGCTAACGGTTCTAATCATTTGTTCTCTCCAATTAGGAAGCCGGTGTTCAATTTTGTTTGAAATTCGACCGGTGCTTCATACATTGCAGATTGGGTCTCTATGCCGATCTCGGGATTTGGTTACTATTATCATTAGATGAAGCATCGTTCTGCATTGAGCTAATGTGTTTTTTTCAATTTAACTTTTTTTATTCGAAAAAATAAAATTAAGTATGAAGAATTATAGCTAGAGATAGAATAAAGGCGAATGATCAAATTGTCGCAAAAAATGAAAAATGAATAAACAGATAGATAAAATCCCTTGAGGGAAGCGACGTAACCAACAACAGAAGGATAAATCCAGCAACAAATACCCTAGGGAACAGGAGGGACAGGAGTGAGGATCCCAGTGTACATTTGTTTGCTGCATGGTTTTCCTCGGGTGTGGGGAGAAATTTGAGCAACAAACATGTACTTTTGCAGGACCAAAACTCCTCAATTCTGGAGAAGTACAACACTTCAATAGTACGACAATGTCTCCACCAATTATAAATTGTCATATGTATAATATATATAAAGGTGTAAAGTTTTATTCACAATAAATTAAAGTCAAACATAGATCAATTTGTCAAGCAAATGCTCTTCAGTGCTTGGCCTAAAATAATGGAAATTGCAGTTTGACATTTTCTCTACCAATGACCAACGAGAAACCCTCACCACTTGTAACTCACCCAACAAATCTAACCACAAAATACCTATTCTTGTTCTCAAATAAATCTGCTCATGATGCCTTCGATTACAACATTCATTATCTCTTAGCAACAAGTCGAAAAGGATCCAGAAAGAAAGGAAAATGGCAAGCCTATGCTTCAACATCCCAGCAACACACGCACCCCCAAAACTCAGCAACATTCAAGCTAAACTAGCTAAAAGAAGCAATGCGAATACAGCAATCACTTTCCCAGCACACCGAAGGTCCATTCGTGTATGTCCTGAACTCAAATTCTAGAACAAGTTGTATGGCTGAAATGCAGATGGTATGAGTGAGATGTTCTTCAATCTCTTAATGATGATGTACATTTGCAGGCAAGCTCGAGTCAAGAAATTTCACAAGCAGCACATCAAAGAAGACAGTCTCTCAAACAAAGTGCAGATGAAGCAGCCATGACTGCCAAAAATCTAAAAAACGCTGCTGCCTCTGCTGCAGAAAATGTAATGCCAATGCCGTGCTCACTAAAAATCTATCATTCTCCTTAATGGCATTGTTTCTAAAACACTATTCAGGACCAATACTTTATAAGATGAAATCAAAGATTAAATTCCGTGTTGTGAACATTGAGGAAATTTATGTTGTTGGTAACTGTAGGTGACTCAGAAAACAAAAGATGCAACTGCAGAAATGTCTGAAACGGTGCAAGAAATGGCAGAGAAAGCAAAGCAAACAGCAGAAAGCGCATGGGATGCAGCCAAAGAGGCTGCCCAGAATGCCACAGATACTGTACTGGAAAAGGCTGAAGAAACTAAGCAAACTATCAAGGATGTAACATCCAAAGTTGAACGCCGCATGAATGACAAGAACTGATCATTGATATTTATATTTGTGCATTTCATTTTGGAGAACGTCCACTATAAAGCAGTGAAAATATTCCGCTTCTACCCTATTGTAAATACTTGGAAAGAAGAACTGATTTTTCTTATCATACATTGTAAGAATTAGTCAAATAATTCTAATTCCAGTAAAGTTTGTTTGTCAAAATCTCTTTGTTGAGTGAGTTGTAAACAATTAATTATTCTTTTGGTAGATATACCATTTATTCTTATAGATTGTTAGATTCAATGTCGTAAGATAGTCAAAGTTGGCATAGTAATGTCTGTTACCAATTATGACAGGATTGTCTCTATAAATAGGTCATCTTGTGTACAAATTAAGAATCATTTTAAAATAATGCTACACCATTCATTTTTTTTTTTCTCCTTCATGGAATTAGAGCTTTCGGCTTTGCTCTTGACCACAAGAGCATTAAGAAGTTCTAACAGGGCCGGTAATCTCTGAGACAGAAATTTTGGCTTCAAATTCTCCAGCGACGTGGCTAGCAGCTTTCCTACAACACTGCTATCAACCACATTTTCACCAATGAGCCTGAGTCTGTTAGTGATTCTCAACAATGGATCAGCATACTCTCATAATCCTTCATTTACTGCAACTTGAACTTTCTTTAGAGATTCAGGATCTTAATGCCTCTTGCTTTAGCACTTCCTTAAAAACAGATTCTTGCAATATTGCGATAAAGGGAACATGCTCATGATCCTGGAAAATAGGCTTTTGGATACAGATAACAAGTAGAACTTGGCTTTAAACAGGTTAGAGGTCCTCATCTCATGATTTTTGATGTCCTGTTTCATGGAATCTTCAATAAATGGTGGGGCAACCAGCACTTGTTTAACAGCTTCCCAAAGGCCTGCGTAATTTTTTGAGGTCATAATGATGGCGGGATCACACATCTAAGGCCATTACTATTTAACTTGAGATCAATCATTGAACTAAAGTTTCTAAACTCCTTCAAAATTAGACAAGAGAGTTGGTTTTTATAAAGATAAAGATAAGTAAGGTATCTCAAATTGCCTAATAACTTGGGGATGACACTATTAAGGCTATTTTATGTACCTCAAGGTCAATCATTGAGTTAAAGTTACCAAACTCCTCTGGAATTGAACTATGAGTTGATTCTTGTAAAGATAAAGATAAGCAAGGCTCCTTAAATTACTCGTTGAAGGGAAGATAAGACCTGTCAAGATATTAATGAAAAGGGCCAATCCAACAAGATTGGTTAAGTTCCCCAGCACAGAAGGAATTTCACCATCTAAGCGATTACTTTCAACATGTAGAATTTGAAGGTTTGTGAGTTGATATATCTTGGATGGTATATTCATAGAGAAACTATTGTAGGATAGGTCAAGATAATTGAGTTTCATAAGGTTGTCGATTTTAGTAGGAATAGACCTGAAAAAACCTCAATTATTGATACACTATTTGCCTTTCTTTACGAAACATTGATTCCTTTTTTTTTTTAGTTACTTGAATTGTTGATACCTTAAATGAATTTTATCCTCCAAACATCAATTTTTCTTTTTAACCACTCAAAATGTTAAATTTTTTTTTTTTTAAATGAACTTATTTTGAAGGTCAATTACATGGACACCACTTAAAATCTTTTATAATTGATGACCCCTAAAACCCACTTTTAGAGGGTTTAGAGGGTCATATAATTTTAAAAGATTTTAGGAAATATCCTTTCAATATACCATAAATAATAAATCTAAATTGTAAATAACTTTCTTAATGGTTTATTGCATAACCACTTCCTGAAATCTAATTTAGATTTTAGGGGATTCATTTGACGACTCGAAAAAAAAAAAAAAAAGGATCCATACAATTTACCCAAGTTGAATGATATAAAAGAAATAAAATATAAATATCATGAAATTATGTAATTTTTCATATCTTCTAATCTATAATTACTTAGGTTACCACTGGTTGTACAACATGACAATTAAGCTCAAGAATAGGAAAAAAAATGACAAAAAGGAAACTCTCTAAGTTGATAAAAGAAAATAAATCTCACATATTATACCAATAACAATGTGTCATTCATTAGTCACCTAATAATATTGGTTTGTTTGCAGATATCTTTAACAGGTTCAAAGATAGTAAAAGGATTTTTAAGGAATTCCTTGTTACTGATATCAAGGATTGTTAAGCTTATATAAAGCCAGCCATTTTAGAATTCATGCAGGAGATATCTTAAAAGAATCACTTTCTTTCACTACTACTCATCTCAACTCCATGAAATCACAATTAAATCCTCACATTGCGAAGCAATTGCAACATGCCTTAAATCTAAGTTTACCGCATGGATTGACAAGACTAAAGGCAAGAGAATATATAACCATCTACAACAATGAGACCTGCCATGAGGAAATTCTTATAACCTTGGCAAAATTAGATTACAACCTCTTCCAGAAACAGCATCAAGTTGAGATTGGTAATATCACAAGGTATTATTATAAAATGATATTGATATTAAGTATTAAAACTAATAAAATGTAGTAGTGATTCTTAAATTTGCTACTTTGTATTTTGGTGGTGGAAAAAATTGGACCTTTGCAAGGAAATTCGCAAGAGATCAAGTTGTGGAAGTTTATTTTTGGATGTTAGGAGTATATTTTGAGCCTGAGTATGCCCTATCAAAAATAATCATCACTAAGGTGGGAGCTATGGTTTCCGTTCTTGACGACGTCTATGATGCATACATACAACTGAAGAATCAGAGATGTCTACCAATGCACTTCGAAGGTTAACTAAGTTAACTATATATTCCATTTGCTATCAACATCCTTCAAGTCATTAGTCAAGCAATCATGTGATAATGGTTTTTTGCCATTTTGTATAGATGGAATGTTGGGGCCATTGAAGACCTATCCGAGTACATGCAAGTATATTACAAGGCGCTTCTAGATGTTTATGACGAAATTGAAGAAGCTTTATCTCAGCCAGGAAAATCATATCAGTTCCAATATGCTAAAATACCTGTAAGACTAACCTTATGATAGTGTTTAGTTTGCATTTTTTTAATTGTAATATATAAAATAAATTTTATTATACCATGTTTGATTTATAAAAAAAATAAATGTTAAATTTAATACATAAATTTTTATCTATTTTTGCAATTAAATATTCAAAGTCCAAGACTATCCATTTAATATCTATGAAACTTTCAAGTTCATTTACAATACCTTGGTAGGGTGGTTAGCTATAAAAGGTTGGTAAAGTTTAAGTAATTAATTGCAAAATTTGGCAAAAATTTGACAAAGTACAAATAATAATTTGATATCTTTAAACTTTACGTATTTAATTGTAAAAACAAGTAAAATTCAACTACCAAATTTGACCATTACCCTTTGTAAAATAAATATTTACTAGACAAAACTCCTCTTATAGTACTAGATAAAAAGATGAATTAAATATGAATATGTCAACATTCAAATGTAAGTTTATTTAAGGTATTAATATTTAAATAATCTGTTATTGATTTTCCTCAAAATTTTCAATGAATATATTCTTTTACTTACTTTGTGAAATATTGAGTCCTTTTTCTAATCACTTTAAACATTAATATTTTAAATAAACTTACATCGAAACGTTAATATCATTTCGTGTAATTTACCTCCAAATAAAAATAAAATTTTTTGTCCATTCCATTTTGCAATACAAAATTCTTGGATAACACAAAAACAATATTTCTTAATGAAGATCATATAATAACACCAATACCGCCATTTTACTTCGTTGAGCAGTATTTTATTAAAGAAAAACTCCTACATGTACGAAGCCAGAACGTTGCATCAAATACCCTCTATGAAGGATCATATGTCTGTTGCATTAGTGGCGGGGTGCATATAGATTGTTTGCAATCACGTCTTTCCTTGGAATCGGAATTTATTTGGATATTGTGTTTTTCATCTGTATTTGTATCTGAATTGAAGCAATATATGAATATGTATTATTTGCATCTATATCTTATCTATATTTAATCTATTTAATCTTTTATTAAGAACTGTCAACTATTTTTTATCCGTATCTATTTCATGATATACAATATGTCTATATTTAATCTATTTAATCTTTTGATCAGCTCGCCGATGACATATATTCTCGCAAGGTACATAATAATGTGTTTTTTGCATTAATTCTGTTTATACTTAATTATTTAAGTTCATTCATCATCCATACATATAGGAATACACACACACACATATATATAAAGATTCATTCCATTAAAAAAAAAACATTCATTAGTACTACTAGGTTATATAGATCTTGACTACATGCTATATCGTAATTCAAGTTGGTTTATGAAATATAATTCGATTTTAGTTCAACAGCTATTGATTAACATCTTTTTTATTCGATCTCCCTCCTTTAAAAAAAAAGTCTATCTTGAAGTTACATGGCAGTAGGAATTTATTACTTAATGAGTAAATATCACATTTGGTACCCCGAATATTAACCATTATGCAGCTAACTATCTAAATTTTTAAATTTGATAATTTACTAATTATAAACTTTTAGAGATCATTTATAGTATTAATGTGAGATGGTTAATTGTAAAAACATGAAAAGTTCATATAGCTAATTATAAAATTTGATAAAATTCGAGTATTTAGTTGCAAAAATATGCAAAATATAGGTATCATATTAGCAATTTTAAATTTATATAGTTGATTTAAAAAATAAATAAAGTTCATGTACAAATTTGATTCTTTCACTCATATACATTCCTTTAAAAATATATATATGTTGTTTATATATATATATGTATATATAGTTGATCACCTTGCCAAGTTAAAGATACAAAAATAAAGAAAAGAATAAAAAAAAGTTAAGTAAGCATTTCATAAACATCAAAGTTCTTCCTATAAATAATAACTATTAACATCTTTTACAGCATGAAAAACAGAGAGTGCTTATAGCAGCAGCAGTGGGTTGTTACATGAATCAGTACAAGGTTACAGAAGAAGAAGCAAAAAAAAAGGTTGTGGAAGCAGACTTTTGAGGCATGGAAGAACATGAATCAAGAATGTATGACTTTTTCCAACTGCACTTCCCATGACAATTCTCAAACGAACTTTCAATCTTACATGCGTACTTAATGTCATGTACATAGATGATGATCACTAAACCGATTCTAGAGCAAAAGAGAAGAGTTACATAAAGACTTTACTCGTTGAACCAGTTTCGGAGTGATTTTATGTCATATAAGACCATAAATTACATCCATTTTCTCATATAAGGAGCTTGGGAAAATAAAATAATGAGTGCAATATAGTAGTTAATCTTCTATTAGGTAATGCAATAATTATTGGGTGAAGAATGTGTTATTAAACTTAGATAAGTGTATATTTATGGATCATATGAATAAAAAGTGTGCAATATATAATTAATAAATTATTATTGTCTCTATGGTTATAAAGTTGTGTTGAAATATTGTGTTTCTTTTTTATTCATTTCACATGTGCCCAACGGTTCCACATGTACGGCAGGGCAGATGTACTGTATACAAGCCTGTATCTTTCCTTAACTAAATAACGGTTTGCAACTTCTACCTTACAAACAATTTTTACGATGCTCTCTCTCTCTCTCTCTCATGTTCGACTACTCCATTCATCTTCACTATAATAAATTGTATAGATCATGCTTTCTGTAAGTTTAATTCAATCTACTATACATAGCTCGAATTTGTTTTACATGGTATTAGAGCAGGCATGAATGCTTGTATTTCTGTTTCAATTGACTACTTTGTATTCAATTTATTTCTTGATCGATTAAAAAATGTCTAATACGACTCTGAGTATGGTTGAACATTCATATAATGATCCCTTTTGTTTTTTCCTAGATTGGATCATCCTGGAGTATCAATAAAATATATAGTATTTAATGGTACAAATTTTCATGGATGGAGTCATTCCATTAAATTGGCGCTAGGAACAAAGGCGAAAGTAGGTTTTATTTATGGAATTTGTTCAAAACCAAAAAGATAATTCAATTGATTTGCAAAAAAGGCTAAGAAATGACTATTTGATTAGATGTTGATTTTTAAATTCAATATCAAAGGAACATTTTGAGGCTTTCATCTATGCACATCTATTAGATGCAATAGGATGTAATTGAAAGGTTTGGCATGACTACTGGTCCTTTAGTCCACTAGCTACAATACGATATTTTGTTGAGATTATAGATGATTTGTTGAGATTGTCAAAGATTAGCAATTAATTTATTTCCTTACAATACGATATTTTGTGAGATTGAATACCAATTAATGTTCTTTCCTTATAAAGATGTGTATAGGTCATAGACATTGAATAGGAGGTTGAATAGGCAGATTTCTAAGGAACTAATTGGGGATTCTAACCCTATACATACTTGTATGTTTCAGCCTATGATGAATTAATAAAAAAAATATATATCAGTATATCATATTCGTTTTCATGGTATCAAAGCCATGTGAGGTTCTAAAAACCTTACTACCCAAACCATGAAATTCATCCAAAATTCTATTAAAAAAATTAGTGAAAACATTGAAGGTAAGGTCTTCGCCACTTTTACAGCTCTTTTGAATAGTACGTGGATAATTTATTATGGTACTACTGATCATATGGCATTTGATATTAGATAAGTCAAAAATCTTAACCCATGCTCCTAAAATTGTCTCCACGGCCAGTGGTAATACCACCCCAGTTGTTGGGGAAGGGTGTTCACATCTTACTAATACTTTACATCTTGATTCTGTGTTAGTTGTTCCCTCCTCAGATTATAACATGTTGTTAGTCTCTCAAATCACTACTATTTTATCTCGCGTTGTTATTTTCTGGCTTGATCATTGCATGATTACAGACATTTAGACTCGGCAAACAATTGGTTATGGTATTAAGAGAGGGAAGCTATATTGCTTAGACCTAGAGTCAGAAAATTTCAATAGATTACAACGTACTTTAGCTGTAGAAAGCATTGGTTCTTCAAAGAAGATAACTGAGATCTTACTTTGGCATCAACGTTTAGGACATGCCTCATTTGGATATTTAAAAAGGTTGTTTCCTAGTTTGTTCACGAATTTTGATATTTCTATTTTCAAATGTGATGTATGTGAACGTGCAAAAAGACATCGTACTTCATTTCCTTTGATTTTAAATAAAAGTCTTATTCCTTTCATGGTTATTCACTCTGATATTTTGGGACTATCCAAAGTTCCCACATTAGGAGGGTCACATTGGTTTGTTACCTTTATAAATGATTGTACTCGGATGACTTGGTTGCATTTGATGAAATCCAAATCAAAAGTTAACTTGCTGTTTTAGAAGTTTTATAATACTATTTGCACACATTACAATGCCCGAATCCAAGTGCTACGTAGTGATAATGGCAGCGAATACAACAGTTCAAAACTTAAAAAAAATTTGGAATCTCATGGCTTAATCCATCAAACCACTTGACCAAATACACCTCAATAGAATAGTATGGTTGAATGCAAAAATAGACATTTATTGGAGGTTGTTGGCGCTTCTCTTATCGAGGCTCACATGCCTTTATGTTATTAGGGTGAAGCTCTTATTTTTGCAATATACATCATCAATCATGTTCCCTCTCAGTCTATCAACTTCAAAACACCCTTCCAAGCACTTACAAAAGCTGTTGTTGCACCAACAATCCCAAACCTTCCACCTCGTGTCTTCGGATATGTTGCCTATGTTCATCTTCCCAAACAACAACGTAATAAGTTAATGCCTCAAGCCTTGAAATGTGTATTTGTTGGATATGTTATTTATCAAAAAGGATACAAGTACTATCATCCCTCTACTAAAAGCATGTTTATCACTATAGATGTTGTATTTCATGAGGATATTATGTATTTCTATAAGTCTGACTTTTAGGGGGAGAATATTGAATAAATCCAGACTCTTATATACAACCTTGAGGAAGATGTTGTGGTAATACATTATCAAAATGTAGGTGACCCTAGTAGTCAAAAATTGGATTTAAATGGTGATACCCTACACAACGAAACAATAAGGATAGAAGTGGATGAGTTAGAACCTAATTGTCAAACCTTAGATTAAAGTGAAAATGAGTCTCTCTTAATTGATACACCAAACCAATCGTTGTTTGAAGATATTCCTTATACGGTGCCAGAGTCATCCAAGAGACAATTACCATAATGTCTCACTAGAGTTATTCCAAAACCTACATGTGAACCTCAGTTGTCTAGTAAAGTAAGATATCCTATAAACCATTATATGTCTACATATCGCTTGTCACAAACAAATAAGTCATTTGTCAATCAATTATCTACTGTATCTATATCTAATGGTATGCATGAAGCCTTAACTGATCCGAGATGGAAAGCTGGGATAAATGAAGAGATAGCCTCCTTGAAAAAGAATCAAACTTGGGAGCTAGTTGGCCATCCTATAGGGAAAAAACCAATTGGGTATCAATGGATCTTTACTGTGAAATACAAAGTTGATGGTGTGATCGAACATTTTAAGGCGAGATTGGTGGCAAAAGGATATATTCAAACTTATAGAATTGACTACATTAAGACATTTACACCTATAGCTAAAATGAATACAGTCCAGGTCTTGTCATCCTTAGCTGCTAATTTTGATTAGCCATTACAATAGTTTGATGTAAAAAATGCATTCCTCTATGGTAAACTCTCTAAAGAAGTCTATATGGATCTCCCACCAAGATACATGGTAATAGAAAGACAAACGCAAAAGGTATGTCGGTTGAAGAAAACACTTTATGGATTACAACAATTGCTTAGAGCATGTTTAGACGATTCATTAAATCCATGATAACCTTTGGTTACAAACAAAGCAATTCAAATCATACATTATTTTTAAAGAAACAAAATGGGAAAATTACTACACTCATTGTATATGTAGATGACATGATCGTCACAAGCAGTGACCCAGAAGAAATGAAAGCCTTAAGGGAGTACTTATCCAAGGAATTTGAAATGAAAGACTTAGGCCCTTTAAAATGCTTTCTAGGAATTGAAGTATCTCGATCAAATAAAGGTATCTTCCTATCTCAAAGAAAGTATGCCTTGGATCTACTTCATGAAACCGGTATGTCAACCTACCAACCAGTTGGCACACTAATGGAAGAGGGTCTAAAGTTGTGTATTGAGACAAGTTAGGTACATATGGACAAGGGGAGATACCCAAGACTTGTTGGAAGACTGATGTACTTAGCTCACATAAGACCAGATCTCGCTTCTGCTCTAAGTGTCGTTAGTCGATTCATGCATAATCCAGATGAACAACATATGAATGCAGTAATGCGCATTTTGAGTTACCAAAAATCTACTCCTAGAAAGGGAATTCTATTCTCTAAAAACACAGGCAAGCAAAATATCAAGGTATATACAGATGCTGACTAGGCCGAAGTGATTGATGATAGGCGATCAGCTTCGGGATACTTTACCTTTGTAGGTGGAAACTTGGTCACATAAAGGTACAAGAAACAAAATGTTGTTGCAAGATATAGTGTAGAAGCTGAGTACAGAGGAATGGCTTTAGGAATTTGTGAAGGACTATGGTTAAAATTTCTCATACAGGACATAGGGTATCTCTTAAAGCAACCAATTCAGCTTTACTGTGACAATAAAGAAGCATGTGATATAGCCCATAATCTAGTTCACCATGACCGTACAAAGCATTTTGAGGTAAATAGGTTTTTCATTAAGGAAACACCAAATGGAAAAGTTGTGAAATTACCAAAGATCTAGTCAGAAGATCAGTTAGCTAATATCCTTGCTAAAGCAGTATCCAATCGGATGTTTTCAAAGTTCTTAGAAAAATTGGGCATGTGTGACATATATGCACCAACTTAAGGGGGAATGTTGAGATTATCAATGATTTATTGAGACTAACAAAGATAACCAATTAATGTTATTTTCTTATAATTGTACAAACATTGAATAGGAGATTGAATACCAATTAATGTTATTTCCTTATAAAGGTGTGTACATCGTAGACATTAAATAGGAGGTTAAATAAGCAGATTTCTAGGGAACTAATTGGGGATTCTAACCCTATATATACTTGTATGTTTCAGCTTATGATGAATTAATAAAAAAAAATATACATCAGTTTATTATATTTGTTTTCATATTTCACACATGAAACAAGGAAATTCTACTATTACAAAGTATTTTGATGAGCTGAAAAAGGCTTTAGGACAGGATGAGTAGTTTGTATGAAGATTCTATTTGCAATTGTGGAGCTCATGAACATTATGTCTGTGATATGAAATCACTGAAAATAAGAGCAACTTAACGCAATTCTTGTAAGATTGAGTGATGTATATAACTATGTGTAAAATCAAATTCTTTCATTTAGGGATCTCTCTCTTACTATAAGTAAAACAAATTATTTGATTTTTCAAACTGATGAGCAAAAACATATGAGCAAGTTACTAAGAGGTATAGATGTTGATAGGTCTCTTTTACTCTATAATTTCCATCGGAATTTGAGTTTATTTTGATTCGTTTTTAAATGAATTCCTACAAAACTTGTGCTTTTAATGATAATTGTTGTTTTATAGCTCATTGAATCCAAAGAAGAAGATATGAAGTCTTTTTAATTAGATTTAGAGCAAAGCAGCCAACAAATTCAAATTTTAAACCAGTCGAACCCTGCCAAAGTCATCATCGAGGCTAAAAAGTTGAAGAAAAATGGTATGGCAAGCTCACTTGTGAGCCCTTGCCATGACCCTCGACAAGTGTTAAGGAGATTGAGCCTCAATCTGCAGAAGAAGCTTTTGTCGAGCCTCAAAGTCGAGCCTCATATTTCGACCCTCAATAGTTGCTACTTGAAGACCATTTTTCGTTTGAATTACATCGATCCTTAGTTCTTTAATCCTCAATGAACTCAATTTCACCCACGATAGAAGGATGGACAAAATGCACACATTACTTACCGTTTTGGCATCAAGCCTCATTATCTTTTCCTTGTAAGCATTCAATAAAGAAGGAATTTGCCCCATGACAATCAAGTACACGATCAAACGCACGCGTAGGGAGAAGAATGGAATTCTTTTATAAAAAGCATTTGCCACGTATGAAATAAAGATGCCATGTTTTTTTGTGCCTTCAGCCTATAAATAAAGTGTCAAGCATGCGTTGTAAGGGGGTTGTACATGCTGTGCAAATTGTAAATTCTATTAACATAGATTAGAGAATTCTAAGGCAAAAGAAACCCATTTTCTTCTCGCTTTAAAAGGCTCATTGTTTTCTGGGTAAAATTAATTTAATCTTGATGTTTGTAATTGATGCAAGATTTTGAACTGGAATTGAATTATTCTTCAATCTAATTTTATTTCTTCAGAATTTTGTTCTTTAATGCTTAAACCCATGGAGAAATAATCTCCTACAGCTTAGGATTTGTGAATCCAAATCCTGACTCATGTGATTTCAAATGTGCTTTCAAATACAAATTGATTGGATATTTGTAATTAGTAGCTTGATTTGCTTTCGTGACTTTAACTATGTGGTGTACCCGTTGAATGCACATTTTGATTTCAATTGAATAAGCTGAGAGTTTATTCTCTTGAATAGATATGTGGCTACTAATGGAGTTGATCCTATATACCTCGAGAGAGGACGGGTGAAAACTTTTTGTCACTTATTTTTAAAATTCATTGAGTTAGCTTTTCAAACAAAGGATTCTTGTTCTTTATGTAGATCTAGCATCTAGATCTCGAACTGCTAACTTTGAGAGAAGCTTTAATTTAACTCAGTGAATCCGGCAATACAAATAACCCATCAAACCATTCTCTTGGAGTAAATCATTTTTATGAAATCACATGATAAGGAATAAGTGCAGTAAACCATGGGCTGTTGTTTTGCAAAGTTACAAACTCGTTTTCAATTTTGCCCAGTAAACATTTGTGAATGTTTCCCATTAACCTAATTTGGCTTCTGATTTTCAGTTATGAGTTTCTAAGTTTTTCTTTGGCTAGATAATGGATGGAATATGAGTATGATAGCTGCCATTGATCCCTTGGGATCCGACCTAATTATTCTTATGTTACTTTAGTAGGTGCACTTGCCATAAGTATTGGTAGTTGCTGAATCGAAGTTGAACATAACTAATTAATTTTATAAATTTTGAAAACTTCAATTCGAGTTCTGATTTTAAATTGTGTTTATCCAAACCCAAATATATATATATATATATATATATGTTCTAACTCTAACCCTCCAAGTTTTATGGCGCCGTTGCCATGGATCAATGTTGGATTCATTTATTTGAAGCCTAACAAGGCAATATTAGAAATCATTCCATTTATTATTCTAACAGCTAACATGTAAATATTGTATATATCATGTTTTCTTGTTTATGTATATATTCGTGTTAGCATTTTCTTTTTCTTTTCGTGAATAATTGCTCTTGTATATATTTTTCTTTCTGTTGTTTATTTTTTCTATTCTTTATTATTCTTTATGTATATATCTCTGCGAAATATCTGCTTTTGTTTTCTTTTCTATAAAGTTCTTAAATTCTTTAGTTCGCTAGTTCTTTTTATTCCTTTTTTGTGTATATTTTTTTATCTGTTTTTTTGTAATTTGTTAGTTAATTTATTCATTTATCTATATGTCTCTTTTTGCTATTCGTTTATTCTTTAATTCTTTATTTGTTCTTTTTTGCATATGTTTTTCCGTTCTTCTAGTTTATGTCTAATTCGTTTTTAAATAAAATGTAGGAATATGACTAGGAGTTAATCTAAAATTTTGTTTCCATTTAATCCAATACCTCAAAAAATAAGAAGAAAACCAAAGGGATTAAACGAGGGAGGATTAAAATCTTCTTTAGAAGAGATGCCTGACCATGAAAATCAAGGAGAAATCCAGGAAGAAGTAGACCAACCTAGGAATAACCAGCCTAGGACCATGCTTGAGTTTTGCTAACCAAACTTAGAGGGAGAAAATACAAGCATTAATAGACCCCAAGTGGCTATCAATAATTTTGAGATTAAGCCCAACATTATTCAGATGGTTCAATAGATGGTGTAATTTAATGGACTGTAGGATGAGGATCTAAACAACCATCTACTGCAATTTTTGGAGATCTGCGACACCTTCAAGATCAATGGTGTATCCAAGGATGCTATTAAGTTGAGACTATTCCCATTTTCCCTCAAAGGAAATGCTAAGAAATGGCTGAATAGTCTACCTAAGAAATCCATCTCTATATGGCAACAAATGGCTAAAGGAATTATGAAGAAATATTTTTCACCTTCAAGACAGCCAAACTCAGACCTAACATTGCTTCTTTCCATCAAATGGATTCATAAACTTTGTATGAAGCTTTTGAGAGATGAAAGAAGTTGCTTGGACGTTGCCCACATCATAGACTACCTGATACCCAAGCATAAACATTTTATAATGGTTTAAACTATGGGACGAGACAGTTGATTGATGCAGCCACTGAAGGGAGTTTGAACTATAAGTCTCTTGAAGAATGTCTTAATTTGTTTGAGGATATGGCAAATAACCATTACCAATGATCATCTGTTAGAGCCAAGAAGGAGAAGACTGGCGAATTGTTTGAACTTGGCTTAGTGACCAACCTAGGTTTCAAAATAGATGCTCTTAGTAAGAAAGTTGACTATGGGACATAAGCAGGTAAATATTGTTGAGTCTGGATATGGACCAATGGTTGAGGAATGACTTATGAGAGTGTTGAATTTGTGTCAAATTTTGTTGACAGCAAAATGACCATTATAGCAATACATATAGCCCTGGATGGAGGAACCACCCAAATTTTATGGAGTAATACCAATTTTCCCAAATCTTTTGGCAATCCACAAAATTATCAGGGTTAGGGTCAAATTTCTCAAAACAATTTCACAGTTTATTAAGGCTTCTAAGAACAGGCAGCAACGAATTGATGCAACTTTAAGGAATCACAACTTGGAAACCCAACTTGGCTAAATTTCAAAATTTCTCTCAGAAAGACCCTCTGGATCTTTACCTTCAAATACTAAAGCTAACCCCCATGACCAGTCAAAGCAGTCCTAGGATGATTATCCTATATTTTTGCTTTTGTTTAAGAAAGTTTTAGAAAATTTGTTTGTAAAGACAATTATCATATTTTATACATGTTATGTTTATTACTAATGCAAGTGACGAATGTTGTTATAGTTTTTGTTTAAAAGCATGAAATAGTGGGTAAATAAATGAGATTATTTATTATTCTACCTTTTGGAGAATTCTTATACAGGTGAAAAATTAAACCTCGAAGCAGCTACTCGGTTGTGAATAATTTGTAGATAAGATCCAAATCTTGAAATAATTTGTAGCTCTGTTGAAAAAACCTTTTGCAAGTGAACAGTTTTAGCCAAAAGCCAAAGCCGCAACATGAAAAACATTAGAAATTTGTGGTTGAGCCCTGAGTCGAGCCCTCGATTTAGGCCTCGATCTCTTCATTCGTTAATTCTTTATTCTTTTAAATAAGTCGTGACTTGTATTTAAGTCGTTTCTCTTTAATTCTTTTATTCTTTTATTAATAATTGAGCCACGACTAAATTATCGAGCCCAAATGTTTGCCCTCGACATTTTTTAATATAAAAGCTAAAAACTATTCATTCCCTAAAGAGTACTTTCGATACACCTGCATCCCACAACTTTACTGAAAAATCACTCCTTTTTATCATTTTGAGCATCAACGTATTAAGGTAAGCTCTATTCCCTTCTTGCTCTTTATTTTTCCTGTTGAAGCATGAATAACAAAGGTAGTTCCACATTCTAAGGATCCGAAATAAACATGATTTCTTGTATTTGTTATACCCGATGGAAAGCAACTTGTTTGATTATTACTATTTTGCGTGATGTAGGTTCGACTTGTGCCAAGCTAGTTTCTATTCCTTTTTCTTTAAATGTGCATCTAGATTTGCATTCATGAGAGGTTTTATCATATTCACCTTTCTTCATACATATAGTGGGTCAAGTTCTTTATATGACATTCATTTAGCCAGATTTATCATTTGTTATGCAACAATTTGCATTCAAGAGAGATTTTATCATATCCATCTTTCTTCGAATGTATAGTACGTTGAATTCGTTATGTGGCACTCACTCAATTGGATTTATCATTTGTTGTGCAACAATTAAGTTATTTGTTTCATAACCATGAAAACCTTACTCAATGGCCACATTTCGTGTCTTAAAGTATCTTAAAGGAACCATAGATAAAGGCTTTCTATTAACTATTCCTTGCAACTGTATGGTTATGCCCATGTAGATTGGGATCTTTTCATGTTGATAAAAAATCACTAATAAAGTTATGTATCTTTATTGGGTCTTCTCTTCTTTTTTTGAAAATAAAGAAACATCTTACTATTTCCACTTCTACACCAAAGCTTGAATATAGAAGCACTGCTTTTACTATCAAAAAAAAAAAAAAAAATAGCCTTGGATTGATGGATTTGATATGTGCTTTGAAATTTACTTATTCCTATTTCTCTTCTTGTTGCTTTTTTCATTGACAATAGGTTCACCAAGCAAATTGCTAAAAATCCTTTTTTTCATTTGCACACCAGGTGTTAATTTTACAATGGATCATATAGCTTCGAGCTTCCTTTCAATTCAATATGTCCTTTCTCTTGCTCAACTTGCTAATTTTGTGACCAAGTCCACCAACTCACAGCAATTACAATTTGCATGTTGCAAGTTAAGACTTTTGCTAAGTCTAACTTTTGGTGAGGTAAGGAAGGGTGGGAAGGACGATTCAGGAAAGTTGACATATTGTATTTCCTTATGTATTTATTTCTTATTTATTTCACACATGCCTAATGGTTACACATGCTAGGTAGATATATCTGTTACTATAAAAAATGAATACAGGCTAATTCAAGGCCAAAATTCTACATTAAAGTTTTAAAAACCTATTATATATTTTCTATTTCTTCTTTTGGTGGTTTCAATTTTTAATTTACACGTCTAGAGGTAGTGACTTGAACGATTTAATTTTCCTGTCCATCCATGTCTTGAGGTAGTTTCATTGGGCTATTTCTTTTCTTCTTTTTTTTTTTGTAATGAGCATCTTGCATATTTAAAGTAAAACAACTTACAATTTCAACTCATAATGGATATGCTTTGCAAGTTTTTACAGGAGAAAGGAATAAATCTAGTATAAAACCAAGATCTTCATTCAATTTAACATGTTAAAAAAATTTTCGTCTCTCTCCATTTTTCTCTTCCCACTCTCTCTCATCTCTTCCTTTTTTTTTTTGAAAAAAATATTATGTACTATTTTTCATTTGAAATTCCAATTCTATTGTCATGTTATACTTTAGCGCATGTGAAAAATTCTATATGCTTCCCTATTTTAAATATTAATTTTTAGCGTTATATTATATTTTAGCACACACATAGCAGGTGCATCCAAGAGTAGATCCGGGGGATCGATAGGGACCCTGACCCCAAACTCAAAAAAAAAATAATCTTTTGAATTTTTTTAAATAAGAAAAAATATATTTATAATATGAATATTGCAAGAAAAAAAAATAATAACATAAAAATAAAAATAGTATAGTGGTTAGGTATTTAGTTTTACATCCATGAGGTCATGGGTGTACTTTTCTTTTCTTTTTTCGGTATGCATTTATTACATTCTCTTTTTCTCTCTCCCACTCTCTCTTTTTTTTTTTTTTTACTTTTTCATTCACAATAACTAATAGAATTAAATTCATTTATCATAAAATTATTAACTAAACAAATTCTTGTCAACAACTATTTTTTATTCGTACTACACTACAATTAATAATTATATCATTTCTAAATAATACTAATTATATCATGTATTAACTCCATATTTAATTAATAATTAATTTTTGGGTTATATATACAATATCTTATCAAATGCACTAAATACTCTTAATTATTTATGAAGTTACAAAATATGAAAATGAAATCATTAATAAAATTGTTATACATATAAGATGCAATATCATTATAAGTAAACGGATACACATAGATAATTCTACTTATTTTGGCATTATATTTTTGTCTTTTTTAAACAGATATTTATCAAGAAACAAATATTGATTAAAGACTAATAGTTTTACTCAAACAACCTAAACACACAATACAAATATAATATAGATATGATACCAATAAATTACAAATATAGATCTAATACAGATGTGATATAAAAAAAAAAAAAAATCAAACAATCCAAACAAACCCTAATACCTGATCCCTTTTGCCTCCACCCCCCAAGACATGTCATCCTGCATCGGTCCCTAGGTTCGTCATCTACTAGTTGTATATTAGACTGTATATGTTCCCTAACTCTCTCTCTCTCTCTCTCTCTCTCTCTCTCTCTCTCTCTCTCTCTCTCTCTCACGTTTGACTACTCTATTCATCTTGTCTAAGTAGATTGTATAGATCAAACTATCTATAAGCTCAATTCAATCTATTCTAGATTTCTTGAGTTTATTTTACAAGGTTTTCGAGATGTTTTAGTATATATAATTTGAGAAATGATTAGTATTGCTTCTTAAGGATACAAATTTTATCCTCGTCAATCAATTTTATTGAAAAAGATTACTTCTTTTAGGCCAATAGGTTTATAGTGGGATCTCAAATCAAGTTATTGGTCTTGTGTATATCCCAATATCTGGAATGACAACAAGATTTTATATTGATTTATAAACTCTCCTAGGGGTGGGTGTTGATCTAGATTTATTTATTTTTTGTTTTCTATTTCAATTAGACGAGGGATTCTAGCTCTAGTCTGGTTGATCTCATTTAAGAGATGAATAGTAACGGCCCTAAATTATAGGAGTATTTATACAACTTTCCTAATTAAAAGAAAAAGAAAATTCAGTGGATTTATGTGAATAGGCTGAAAATATTGGGCAGCAAAAAAAAGAATAGGCTGAAAATATTTTAATAGAGGTTACTCTGAGCATTAAATATATGATTAGCTTACCTGCCGAAATCTCTCATTAGTGCAGCACGGCCATTTTTGTAAGTTGCTCCATATCCAAGACTAACAGATTTACAATGATAATAATGCAGCATGAAAAACTTCAAATCCTGCGGATGAATTATTCTTCAGATGTTATATAGGCTGAAACAGCAATATACACGTCTCTGTTTCAGATGGCAATAATAACTAAGAGCGATGCAAGAATTGCTAGACGTTTAAGACAGAGATATTCGTGCCAATATAATAATAGCCCCTGATACTTTTTGTTTAGGCCAACTACTAGAGAAAATTGGACCTGTTTCATCTCGATCAATAATTATATCCACAAACTAGAAATACCTTTGACATGTTCATCAGTGTTCCTTTTTGTCGACCCTCAATCTGTGTAGGTCAGATAAACTCCAGAAATCTAGCGAACCAAACCATGATCTTTTTTTTTTTTTAAATTAGTATTCTTCCATATTTTATAAATAAAAGTATGTACATTTTTATACCCTTATATATTATATAATTTTTTTAGTATAACTGATGTGATTGCGTTCTGATTGTTCGAAATTACAATTTTTTAGTAAAACTAATATGAGGATGATAGTTGATTAGTAAGGGAAAAATTAATATGAAGTCACTATTACTACATAACAAATTACAATTTATATCACACGAAAGCTCATACAACAAATAAATATTTGCTTCAAGACTGTGGTGAGCAAACAAGGATTTTGTCACACACACAGGAATATAGTTTCAAATGTTCGATCTAGATTAACCTTTTGTGAAAACCATCACATATAAAAACCCTAGATTGTTCATATTTAACCATTAAGAATTACAAATATATATATAAACACATAAGTGGAAGCATACCTGAATCCATAGCAATCAATGATTTTTGAAGCCATGCGGTTGGCCTTCCAGATCAACACGTTTCTCTGAGAGGTCCATTTACTTTTCTCTCTGCACTCTCTAATGATGGGATTTAGAAGAGACCAAAAAAGTTGTACGTATGACGTGGGAACCATAACCACCATTTATAGATATAACGTGTTGTTATCTTTTGGTATTCCTATATTAACCCATCATAAAAATAGAAATTACTCATAAAGTCTCTATACATAAAAGGGTCATACCCTATTAGATACAGTAAAGTCCAAATACCCAAATCTTATTGATCACTTTTAATTTAGCTTAATTTAATGTGACAGCCCGTAACACATAAACATTTCACATATAAGGCCAACGTTGGATTAAGGATCCAACAATCTCCCACTTGGACTATATGTGTAACCTTATAATTATGTTTTGCCAAAAGACAACCATATGAGCTCAAATTTGCCGTCACGACCAATATGTATCTATAACCAATCCAGTCCATCAACTATATCAACATAGGATCAAAGCAGCATTCATTACATTTATTGTAACTCAACCCATCAATGGTCACAATATCGACACAACTGAATGACATGGATCATGATATGGATGTGTAGCAAGGAGATTTCATGCAATGTGATCTTAACATGTCTATTTCCTACTGGTCCACAATAAACCTTAGTGAGATCAAACCATAAACCAAAATCAGAGTATAAGTAAACAAAAATTTTATTTCTACAGAAAATATCCTTAAAACATAATAAAACGAAAACAACTAATTAAAGTTTGTCTATGACATAAAAGCATTCAAAGCAACAAACTCCACTAAAACTGAACATCACTTAAAGACATGACACCCATACGAGCAGTGTACTCATGAAAACCTTGGGTTGTACTCTTTAGTAAGTGGATCCGCAACATGGAGTTTGTTCCTATATGCTCTATAGACAACTATCTACTCTGAACTCTTTCTTTTACAACTAGGAACTTGATGTCTATATGTTTTGACTTCGTCGAGATTCTGTTGTTGTTGGAATATAGAACTGCTGACTTATTGTCACAAAATAACTTAAGTGGTCTATCAATAGTTCCACTATGCGTAGCCCTGTGACAAAATTTCACAACCATATTCCATGATTAGACATATCATAAAATGATATAAACTCTGCTTCCATAGTAGAAGAGGCAACAAGAGATTGTTTTACACTCTTACATAAGATAGCTCCTCCAGCTAGTAGATAGATGTAGCCTGATGTAGATTTCATACTATCTTGGCATCCAGCAAAATCAGAATTAGTATACCCAACGATGTCAATATGATCTAACTTCCGATAAGTAAGCATGTAATCTTTTATTCTCTGTAAGTACCGTAAGACCCATTTGTTGCTTTCCAATGGTCTAATCCATGATTACTTAAGTATCTGCCCAACATTCTTGTAATGTATGCAATATCCAAGCGTACAAACCTAAACATACATTAGACTCCCTACTACTGATGCATAAGGAATCTTTTACATTTCTTTTTCCTCAAAATTATTCTTAGGCACTGACTGAAACTAAATTTGTCTCCTTTAGCCATTGGGGTATCACTCGGTCTACAATCTGCATGCCATACCTTTTGAGTACCTTTTCGATATAGCTCTTTTGAGATAATCTGAGAACACATGAGAGCGATCTCGGTGTATTTGTTTCCTAACACAAAAGAAGCATCACCAAGATCTTTCATCTCAAAATTCTTAGCTAGAAATCTCTTGGTTTCATGCAATAAGCCTATATCGTTGCTAGCAAGCAAAATATCGTTAACATATAATACCAAGAAAATGTGCTTACTCCCACAGAACTTATGGTATATACAATCATCAACCAAATTCATCTCAAAACCAAACGAGATGATCACTTGATGAAATCTGAAATACCATTGTTGAGATGCTTGCTTAAGTCCATAGATGGTTTTCTTAAGTTTACAAACCATATTCTTTGGATCTCCCGACACAAAGTTTTCTGGTTGTACCATATAGATCATCTCATCAATGTTACCATTGAGAAACAGTCTTTATATCCATCTGATGTAACTTAAATTGAAATGTGCCACTAATGCCATTATAATCCTAAAAGAGTCTTTCGAAGAAACTGGTGAGAAAGTCTATTTATAGTCGATGTCTTCTTTCTATGTAAAGCCCTTTGCAACAAGACAAGCCTTGTACCTTTCCACATTACCTTTCGAATCCTCTAGTCTTAAATATCCATTTGCAACCAATGGGCTTCGTACCTTCTGGCAATGGGACAAGATCTAAACCTCATTGTCCTTCATAGACTTTATCTCTTCATTCATGGCATCAATCCACTTTTGAGAGTTAGAACTTTCAATGGCTTGATGGAAGTTAATCGGTCATCTTCCATCATTCAATGTCAACCTCATGTTCTTGAAGAAATATGATGTAATCATCTGGCAGTGCACTTCTTTTTGGTCTAGCGGATCTCCTTAATGGCATAGGTTCTTGGGTAGAGTTTGTTCTTCCAGAAGTTTTGAACGGATCTCCACCATTGCTAAGTCTATTATGTTTCGAATAAGATCAGGAACAAAATCTTGACCAAATTCAAGAACACCTGTGGGAATATCAACATATTCCTCTTCAAAGGCAATGTCTCTAACCATATCTACCCCCATAAACTCGACATCCTCAAAGAACCGAGCATTTCCTGACTCAAATATCGACTTAGTTATGGATCATAAAACTTGTAACCTCGATCTTTCAGAGTACCCAACAAAATAGCAACTCACTGTTCTTGAGTCCAGTTTCTTTTCATTAGTGTAAGGCCTTGCCTCAGCTGGACATCCCCACACATGCAAATGCTTTAAACTAGGCTTCCTACCCATCCAAAGCTCATATGGGGTTTTGTTAGTTGCTTTAGTTGGAACCTATTAAGGATATATGCTGCAGTCTTAAGTGCTTCTCCCAGAGTGATTCTGGTAAGGTGGAATGACAAATCATACTCCTCACCATGTCTTTAAGCGTCATGTTTCGTCTTTCAGCAACACCATTCATAGTGGGTGAACCCGGCATGGTGTACTGTGGGACGATACCGCATTCCTCTAAGAAGTTAGCAAAAGGTCCTGGACGTTGTTCACTGAACCATCATACTGCCATAGTATTCACCACCACGATCAGATCTGATGCTTAATCCTTTGTTGAGTTGGTTCTCAACTTCAGCCTTATATTTTTTTAACATGTCCAAAGATTGTGACTTTTCATGAATGAGATATAGATAGCCATATCACGAGAAATCGTCTATGAACGTTACAAAATACTGTTTACCATTTCAAGCAACTGTAGGGAACGGTCCACAAATATCTGTATGTATAAGTTCTAAGGCATCTGAAGTCCTGTTGACTTCAAACCTCTTTTTATTGGTTTGTTTCCCCTTTATACAGTTAATGCAATCATCAAAATCTGTAAAATCTAAAGGGTTTAGAATTTCATCTGACACAAGTCTCTCCATTCTCCGTCTGGAGATATACCTAATCTCTTGTGCCATAATGTAGCTGAATTCTCATTGGTTAATTTTCTCTTTGTACCTCGTGTACTTACTTGCAAGAATTCATTAAATGAAGAATCAAGTAAAGATGATCATAAACAGATAAAGAACCAGATCCAACTAATTTTGAATCATGAAACAAACTAAATTTCTTATTTCTAAATGAATAAGAGTAACCAGATTTGTCCAAAGCAGAAATAGAAATCAAATTCCGTCTAAATGAATGTTTCATTAAGATCCAAATAAAATCCAGTCTTTAATAATAATCTAAATTTTCCAATTGCTTCAATTCAACTATCTTTCCATCACCTACATAGATGTATCTTTCACCATCACTTGGTTTTCGGCAATGGAGGCAACCCTGCATAGACACACTGATGTGAGTTGTTGCACCAGAATCTATCCACCAAATGTGTATAGCAACTGAAGTTAAATTAACCTCAGAACAAACCAAATTAAGAAGCACACCTTTCTTTGCACGCCAAGCATGATAATTGGTGCATTGCTTCTTATAATGCCCCATAGCTCCATAGAAGTGACAACTATTACATTCGGTATCTGACTTCTTTGGTTGTTTCTTCAGAAGCACTGTATTTGCAGCTTCTTTATCCCTTTTTCTTTTGTTATCCTTGTTCCTATTCTTAGGGATCAAGTTAGGTAGCACTCTCAATCTTATCTTGCTTCAGCCTTTCCTCTTCTTGAACACAGTGTGATGAGCTCATTCAGAGACCAGGTCTCTTTTGACAATTATAGCTCACTTTAAACTGGCTAAACTGTATCAGAAGAGATATTAAAACCAAATGCACTAACAAGTCCTCTGTGAGGTCTAGTTTAAGTGCTCTTAATTTGGAAGCAAGATGAGACATCTCATGATGTACTCCCTAATGCTACCCTTACCCTTATACTTCATTGAGATCAGGTTTGTCAAGAGTGTACTTATTTCTGCCTTTTCATTCTTAGCAAACCTTTTCTCATTTCATCAAGGAACTCCTTAGCATTAGTTATCTTTTCAGATATTGTGCCTTGAATGCTTCTAGAATGGCCTTTTTCATGATCATCATACACATGCGGTTTGATTTCTTCCACTTTTCATCTCCCTCTTGTCATCAAGGTACTCTTATCAGTAAGTGAAGGAGAATCATTCCTTAACGCAAGGTCGAGATCCATTACTCCAAGTACTATCAAGAGATTATCTTTCCATGACTTGAAGTTAGTGCCATTAAGCATAGGAATGGAATTGATGTTGGCAGTAATATTAGCAGGATTATTCATAGCTAAATGAGAACAAAACAAAAAATAAGCTCACATAAGTCTCAAAACAATAATAATAAATTCAAATAAAGGTAAACCCCATCTCAAGATACTGGGCAACCCATTAATATTTCATTTGGATAAAACATTAACTACTAAGTGGTATCTTAATGTAGTAATCAAACACTGACAACAAGAACATATCAAATAATAAACCTTCCTTTGGGCCGATTTATTATTCACATGTAAAACCAAATAATCGTCACGCACTTATTAGTACAGGTGCACTTGCAATTCTATTAAACATTGACCTTCCTTTGGGCCAATCAAATATTCATATAAGTTACAAGCACACAACTTTTTATATTTTAAAACAAATTAATTTCCACAAGAGGGACCACTTTGGTGGTTTGTTGTTTCAATTAATATCTCAAAATATATAAAAATACAATATTCAAATTTAAATTTATTTCAAATTTTGGATCAAAAACACAATTAATCAACTTAATTTTGGTCAAAACTTATTAAGTCTAAGAACCCATATTTAAAAATTGATCCAAAATAATTGTCATTCTTTTAATATTCAATAACCATTAACATTAAAATCCAAAACGGTTTTGATAATAAATGTTATTATTTCATTCCATTTTGTCGACAAAACCGTTTACAGAGGCAATTGAAAAGCCATGAAACCTAACCTTAAAAGAAACTTAATTAAATATTGATTACGAAAAACCAAAAAAAAAAAGGGAAATACGAGCTAGACTTTTTACCTTTCGTATACGATGAGAATTACATATAATATATTGAATTGTCGGAAAAGGCCAAGTCCAAAATTCATAAGGATGGAATTGAAACAGAATCTAAAGGAAAGGAATTAATC
Organism: Combretum micranthum; assembly: GCA_024138025.1. Taxonomy (NCBI): domain Eukaryota; kingdom Viridiplantae; phylum Streptophyta; class Magnoliopsida; order Myrtales; family Combretaceae; genus Combretum; species Combretum micranthum. Next base: position 214,809 of record JAMXBD010002035.1, read on the forward strand.
ATAAATCCCGGATTAGAATGGAAATAACTCCGAAATTCCAATTACACACCAAAAAAAACCTAGTCAAACTCCGAAAAAAAAAATTAAAAACACAGATCAACATAAACATTCAGATGTCTAAAGCAGAACATCATACAGCATCCAAACAAACGCCATTAACAAATCTAGTTTGTTCATTTTTTTTTAAATAAAATCAAACAACTAAAACAGCGGATCTACGTGACGCCATGAATCTGACTTACATCCACAAATAAAAAAAATGCTGATCGAAATCAAACGTTGATTGCAAATATATATATTTATTTCAATAATAGATTCATGAATATTAATAGTACAAGAATTCAATGAATTCTTGTTCATAAATTAATCCTTTTAAATTTACTTTTTGAAACCCTAACCCTTAAAAGAAAAGGGAAAAGAATCCTATTATAAATTACAAAAGTAATTCGTAATGATCAAACATGTATGCTCTGATACCACTTGTTAGATCTAGATTAACCTTTTGTGAAAACCATCACATATAAAAACCCTAGAACGTTCATATTTAACCATTAAGAATTACAAATATATATATAAACACATAAGTGGAAGCATACATAAATCCATAGCAATCAATGATTTTTGGAGCCGTATGGTTGGCCTTCCAGATCAACATGTTTTCTCTAAGCGATCCATTTAGTTTTCTCTCTACACTCTCTAATGATGGGATTTATAAGAGACTAAAAAAGTTATACGTATGACCTGGGGACCATAACCACTATTGATAGAGATAACATGTTGTCATCTTTTGGTATTCCTATTTTATCCTATCATAAAAATAGAAATTACTCATAAAATCTCTACATATAAAAGGATCATATCCTATTAGATACATTAAAGCTCAAATACCTAAACCTTATTGATCACTTTTAATTAAGCTTAATTTAATGTAACAGCCCGTAACACATAATTATTTCACATATAACGTCAACGTTGGATTAAGAATCCAACATCAAACATAAGCGTTGATTATTGAAATTAGTAAAGAAAGACCAAAAACATCTTGATTTCGTGCTTTGTACTCGATTTAAATTTTTCCAATCCTCTTCCTTACCGCCTTCTACTCCCCCCCTCAATCTCACCTCATTCTTTTGAGCATAGCCTTCTAAGTGGAAAGCCTAACTCAACCTTTTCTTCTTCTCTTATGCACTGGAGCTTGAGAAAAGGTTCAAGCCTATTAAGCCACACCAAGGAATGATCACGTTTGCCGAACTTGGGAAATCCAGCTTAGGGAACTTTTGAATATCCTCCTTTAGCGCCGTCACTTCACGTTCCAGCGAGGCCATTTTGGCTTTCAGTTGCTCTTGTTTCGCCTCCGTGCGAATCTTGTCCTCCTTGTACTTGAAATATGAGGGCGTCTAGCTACATTTGAACAACTTTCAACTTCTTCTCCATGAAGCCTGACTTTGGACCAATATGTTACAGAATCGAATATGAGCTCTGTAGTGATGGATCATCTATATATCTAGTTGAGAGAACCCAAGATCAGATAGGTATTGAGAATAGATTTTTGAGTTTCATTCCTTTTTTCTTTTTAATTCTATGGGATAGTTACAATGGAACTAATTCCATCACATTATAAAACAACTATTTTTTTTCAACCATAATCGGAACCATTAATATTTTTTTACTATTTTTTATAATCAATTTAATGATAATCTTAATGACAGTACGGTCTCATGAGGATATGTTCTGGTGATGAAATCATAAAAGTGCTGTTTTTATATGCAATTTACATCCACCAATACCAAGTAGCGGCTACACGTCATAATCCACATCCCTAGTTTCACTCCTTTGTGTGTAAACTAACATCCCCAGCACTACTAACAACATTAACTCCCGATCCCTACACACTTGGCACTGACTATAAAGACTATGTGCTAAAATTTAAAATTGTATATAGTTGTAATATAAAAATAAATAAATTATAATGAAGGGTAAAATTGTCATTTATTGATTAATAAGAAGGTTTTATGATTCACCCTAATTTGAATATAATATATATATATATATATTATGTCAAATGGCAAACACATGATTGAAGACAAAAAGATGCAGTTGTACTGTACACCACTATGTAGTCCATCGACCTTGGCATTTACGCCGCCGTCCTTGAAGCTTATGCCACTGGTGTTGAGTGTCGGCCATCATGGCCTCAATTTCATCTATAGAGTTTTTAGCCCCTAGTGTATAAGATGTGCCGCCAACTTTCTTTCCTACATCGCTAGCCTTCTTTGCCAGCGTTCATGTTTGGATTTTTAAGGTTTCCATGTTTTATATATAGCCCTAGCTTATCTATCTTTTTCTCAAAACCTTTCCTAAGCTGTCGAAACTCTAAAAACCTCTCTAAACTATGATATTGCTTTAAGGAGGAAGAAGAATCAAGAAATAGGTAAGTTGATCCTTTTCAATCCTTTTGGTGATCTAAAAGTGTGATCTTTTCTTAATTTTCTTGTTGACGTTGAAGAAAGTCAAAATTTAATTTTTGAGAAATTTTGGAGAAAACCCTAAGTTTGGTGCTTGGAGATTCTATGATTTTATAATCAAAAGAAGGAAGGTGTGTATGAACCTAGGGTTTGTAGTTCTTTTTAGTTTAGGGTTTAGATGATAATAGAATTATGTTTATCTTGTGAAAACAAGTTTTGATTGAGTACTTGATGGTATTCAAGTATTTCTGGTGAAGTTAGGTTTTCTGTCCCATAATATTGTTCCAGGTATGTCCTTACCTTGGTTGTTGTTCGTGATTACAAGATTAGCACCTGTAAAAGAACGTAATGTTATATGGCTTTAATCGGTTTGCTACTTGTCTTTGGCTGGGTCTAGTAGACTCGGAATACCATATTACTAGCATAGTACCCTAATGATCTGTGTATATCGTTATCTCGTGTAGAGTCATGCATAGACATTATTCCGGTAGTTAGGAGTGGTACGAATACGGTACCTAGGGTGTTTAGAGAGTACCCAAGACCAATATGTATGTATCAAAGTATTTTTTTCATGTAAACTTGTTTCATGGAGTAATGAGTTACTTCGGGTTTAAGGCTAGTTGCAAATGGTTCTAAACTGTATTGTTTGCCTAGTTAATCAAAGATAATAACTGTGTTTGTTGTATAATTTATTAGGTTGCATGTGAAATTTCTATGATGTTTGTTCATGCGCATGTGATTATGGTTTGGCGTACTGGACACTTGCACTTACCCTTTTTATTTTTCAAGAGCAAGTGATTATCCAGTAGTGTTCAATTTATCAAGATATGATGTATTTGTGAATTACAGGGAGCATGATAGTGAAGTAGACTTTCTAGCTGATTTTTAGATATTTTGAATTGGAGATAGCAAGAATGGAAGAATTTATAAAATGTTAAATGGTTTTCGTAATTCTGAACTTTTATGAGATCTTTTCTTATGATGTTTTAAGTTGGATATAAGTTGGCTTTTGGTTTATGCCATCTAAGTCTTTCAAAAGTTTTTGTTATTACATAATGTTTTAAAAGTACCTCAAAATGTGAGATATTAAAATTATATTGTTTTTATAAATTTGTGGATTAGTGGAATTACAACCTTAACATGTCCATCTCTAATGAAGGCACGTAGCGGAATGATAATGTCTTCATTTTAGGACTTTACAATGATTGTGTTTAAAGTGGAAGTCGTATTGGGTTTTCATGATTGTGGTGAAAGTAATAAGTCATGATAATGTAAATTATCATGTAATCATTTATTATTAAAATAATTGGAAAAGAAGTAAGACAACAGAAAAAGGCATCAAGCAACTTTAATACTATTTTTTAAGGAAACTTCTACGATCCTATTATGGGACCGCTATTGATATAAAATTAAATTAATTATAAAAAAAAATAAATACAAAAAAATTTAAGTGATTGGATCACGATTAGAAAAATTCTAAACAGTTTATTCATGTGACAAGATTGATCCCATTATAACTATGTACAAAAAGCATGAAATCGAATGCATGTTGGAGGAGTTAATCTAGTGTATTAAATATTTTTCCAGTCAAAAGTTGAATATATCCGCAACAATGGAGTGTTTGCATGTCTTATAGGTACATTTCTCTCTTTATTGATATCCCCAAATTAGAAATAATCTTTATTATTTAAGACAAAAATTTCTCCATCTTCTATTTAATACCTTACACTTTTGGAATGGAATAAAACTATAAAGAAATAACTATTACTTTAATGTTATCTTATCCTATAGTTGACTGTTAATTAGACATTACTTATTATATAATATTTTACAATCTAAAACAGAGACATACTTAAAATAATAAAATGAAGAATGACAATTTTATTATAATATAAAGCAATTTAGCAATTAAAGCTATATAAATTACTCTTATAAAAAATTACATGTTAAATTGCTAATCCATGTTGGTCATTAGTATGCGAAACATTATGTTTTAATTGGTAGACACTACTGATGAATAATTAAATAAATAGAACATATAAGATATATATATATATATATATATATTTCATAATATTTGACTCTTGTAAAAGCGATAACTGAGAAAATTTTATAGCTATTGAGTATTTGGATGGGCATGTGACAACTAGCTGTATTTCTAGATATACACATTTTATACACAAGAAATACAATTATTGAACAATTTACTGGCGCGCCAATTATTTGGTCATTATCATTACATAAGTATTTTTGCTTTTTAATTTAATGTAAGACATACAATATGGGGTAAAGGAAAAAAGAAATATTATTTTTTAAAAAAAAAAACTCAAAAATAGGGCACTTAAAGGGTGGAAAAAATAGGGACTTGAAATTGTGTGTTAAGATAGTCAAACAAAATATAGCACTTTTTTTTCCAAATATTTTTTTTATTTCCTTTACCTTATATTTGATGTTACATTGGTATATATCCTTCTATATTTAAAGTTAGTGTAAGAAGATGAATTTTAGAATGTGTTTATGCGGCAGATAAAAAGAAAAATGAGGAACAAATTGCCAGCATTATATAAATGTCTCCCGTACCGGTCTGGGTTCAAAAATTAAGACTCAAAATCGTGTCGAGTTGAGTCAGTTGACACGGGCAGGTTCGAGTCCATGTCCGCGGACCCCGTGGCTCCAGGTTGAGTCAGGATGAGTCTTAAACCTTCTAATTAAAAAGGTTTTAAAAATTAAATCTTTAAATTTGAAAAGGAAATAAAAAAACTAAAACTTTTAATATAACATTGGCTAGGATTATGCTACTCTTTAGCCATATCCTTACAATACTATTAAGACTTTACAATTATTTATAACCAAGCACATCTCTATTGAGCTGAAATGTGAGCAATATAGGATTAGAATAACACTATAAAAGAAAAGTTTATAAAGAAAAAAGAAATCTCATATTATTAAAAGTAAAATTCTTCTCTTAATGGAACTCTATATAAAGCATGAGACATGGTGGTTTTGAATTATTTTTATTGATGGTGTAGATTGAGGGTCTTCAACCCCATTTATATCATTTATTATTTTATTTAATTATGACTCATCATATTAAGTGAAATAAAACATATTGATTTCTATATCCTAATGTCCAATACTTAAAGGTCATGAGTTTAAAAGCCTTACCAACCATTAATTGAATAATCATCCTTAATTTAATTAGACAGTTTTACAATATACAATTAATTGATATATTACCCCATAAAACTATAGCATTTATTGGTTTTTTTTTTTTAGGTTAAATCATCATTTATCAATTGTTTTAGATTGATAGGTTTGATTGATTTAATCCCTTTCTATTGAATGAAATTGATCTTTATCCAAAAGATGATAAAAATTTGTAGAGGACTAAAATGGATTTTGTATTTCTAGCTTACTAACAATCTAGGTCTTACTCTTTCTTAAAAGTGAAGGGGCTTTGAGAATTACATTCATAGAGTAAGAAGATTGGGAGATTTGGTATGATAAACTTAAAAATAAGAACTATTGGACTTGGCTTGTTTGCATTTAATCTTTCTTAAAAATACTCATGTATTTATAGAGTTCCATGTATTTGAATTTTAAAAAAAAAAAAAAAAAGCCCACTAAGGATGGATCCATTAAGAGAGGACTTTGATTATTAGTGTGATCCAATAGACATTATGGATGGTCAAATTCTTTAAATACTAGAGCTTCTTCTTAGTTTGCAATTTAAATATTTCAAAAACACAATTGTATTCTTGGATTTATGTAATAAAAAATCAATTAGGGCTTAAAATGAAAGACACACAATCTCTCCTAAAAAATGATGGAGTTAATATTTTATAACTCCTTCATATCCAGTACACATACATTTGAGTTCTCTAATAATGTCTATTTCTCCCCCCATCTCACTCATATGTGGTCACGTAATTTTCTTTGAGAATCATATAACTTTTTATAGTTTATGTGTTACAACTCATAATTTGCAAATTAATTGATTTAATCAGCACACCATGAATAATCCATATGTACGTCATCTTGCAATGCACTCCTTAATCGGCTTTATTCCGATGCTATTAATTCACATGGTTACTACTTTTTTAAATTAATCAACCATTATTTTAATAATTTTCATAACTATATTAGAGATAAATATATTAAAAAAAAATCCAAACCAAATCAAGCCAAACCTTATAAAACCGAAACTAGCATTTCTTTGTCATAACTAGACGATGATGTATGTATTTATTTGAAATATGGCATATGGATATTAAAACAAAACAGGCCTAGGAATTTATTTATTTATATGGCCAACAGGAATTGATGTTGTTTAGTTTGCAATTCATTAAAAAAAAAAAAAAAAAAAAAGCATCATTCCTCCCTATTCAAACTCTAGCTGGCTGTTGATGGACCATGCACTGCCTTTGCTCAAAATCAGGATCTTCATTTGCGTTCGTTACCCTCCAACTTCGATATCAATGGCAGTTCCACCAGTTCACTGACACCACTGGGCTTGGCGCTTGAGCTAGCACTAGCCTCCTCTATTCCTAACATTTGAAACTTGGTCTTTATACCTTCCAGATTCCTGTCGATTATCCAAATCAGATCATAAACGTCTCCAATATCCATGCTCGGTAAGCTCTGTCCATTCAAGATGTTGTGCAACATTAGAGCCTCCTCCTTCTCTTTGTTATCTCTTCTTTGCTTATCGTATTGCTCTAAAGCTTTTCCCAACCTTTGCTTCAGATGATCCTCCATGCTCAACTTCTTCTTACTTTGAACTGCTTCAGGAATCTCTTTATACTTTGTAAGGACTCGTTGCACTGACAATAGATCTGGAGGCCATACGTCAGGCTCGTTGTTGTATGGACTATAAAGGATTGCACAAACATCAACACCGCATAGAACACTTAATTCATGTGCTTTTTTCATAAGACCTTTCCTTCTCTTCTTGAATGTTGCTTTCCTGAAGGAGTCATTAGGGATATATTCAAGCTTTAACTTCCTTCTGGTCATGGCTGTCAGGCTAAAGTTTTGGAAGAAGATTTCTAGTTGTGGCAATTGCCGGGACAAGGATAGGTATTTATAGACTCACCAATCATAAAACTATACCTTATCAATATGAATGTCATAAATGGTAGAAATATATTTGATTTCTTTGGGATTAATGTTTGCTACTTAATTATGTCGCATCCAATAATGATATGACATATAGGCAAATTATATAACTTAACACAAATATTAATCATTAAAATTGCCATGTGTTTAATCAAGATTGGTTGGAAGAGCATTGAGACAGCAAATATTTGTCCATTTCTTTGGTATCATACAAAGTTTTTAATCAATGAATGGTATGAGACCCTAAATAGTAATATATCATGTATTTTGCCAATGGCTTCGTAATGCTAGTCCTTATCCTCAACGTTCGGGGTTCGATTTCCCGCGTTAAGGTATTGTATTGATCCTATGTGGTCACGTTATAATAATCTTTGTGGCTCACTGAGAAATATATATTATATATATCATGTATTTTATTAGGTACTTTCCACATAAAAAATGCTTTGTAAATATTTCCTTTTTATTTATTTTGATATTGATTTATAATATTATTTTTGAAATAAGTGTTTATATTTTTCAATTATTAAAAGAAAATCATTTAAGCTCTTTTAGTAACAATTTTATCCTTTTCCTTTTCCTTTTGTGTCGAACATTTTATCATAGATCTATATAAATAATTATTAGTTTTTTTTTTTAATTAATGGAAAAATAATAATGCGAAATGGTACAAAACATGTTCTTAAAATATTTATGGCTAAACGTCAATTTGAAAGAAAAGGAAGGTGAAACGCACATAAAATGTATATATAGGAAGAAATCTATTTACAATTAACCATATAAATAATAGTAGCAAAGTGTAGATTTATAGTTTGACTAGTGTCCTTGCATGTGGAAATATATTAAATGCTTTGAACCAACATGGGAATTATTAAAGCTCTAGAAGATATGGCTTGCTAAATCTTGGAGTTGGAGAGATAAAGGAAATAATCTGGTCATAACTTTTAGTTATATCTTATTTACAGCAATTTATTAACTTTTACGGACATCCCATACCCTTTACGTCTCATTATAAAGGAAAGAATCAACAATTTGGTGGAAATAGAAACTAAAATCTGCATACGGACTTTCCCCTTTACATAGAATTGATATTTCTTTCCTTTTTCAAGCTTCTTAGGTAAAGGCAGTTACATGGTGTACAATTGAAATTGAGTATTTAAACACCCAACCGTTATTAAAAGGTGATATCAAATTCTAAAGTGGTCATTTTACACTTAAAAAATCATAAAGAGATTTGAAAAAAAATTATACATGTAAATTATTTTATCTAAGAAATCATAGTAAAATAGAGTTTAAAAAAATTAATTTCTTGTTTATGACACTAATTGAAACTAATTCCTTAAATGAGCTCAAAATTAAAATAATTACTAAATTATCATACCAAAATCACGTTTTTATCACAAGATATACGAATGAACAGTAAATGCATATATATCACGTTTGTAAAACTGGATATACGGGTGCATATCGCGACAATAATATGCAATAAATGTTTGAATTACGAAGCAATATCGCGATTATTAACCACGATATACGTAGAAATACTTATATCGCGATTAATAATCGCAATATTGTGACGGTACTGAAACATTAAATCACGGTTCTTTCACGCGATTTTTATGTAAAATTGAATATCTTATTTCTTAAACGCGATATCGAACTGGAAATTGGTAATTAATTTCATCCAAGTAGTATATTAGTAATTATTTTGTATAGGAACCTTAAACATATATTGGACTTGAGTTTAAAAGCACGCTTCTTCAAATATTTACGTTGTATTTGATTTATTGAAATGGTATTGGTATTCCTCCTTTATTGCCATGGAAATATATTCCTTCATTTGATTTTCAAAAGATTCTATAGGAATGTCTATTCCATTTAGTGTGGCATATGTTATGATCGGATATGACAAAATAATGGCAGTAAACAAAAAAATGAAGTAATAAAATAAAGAACACACACAAGATTTAACGTGGAAAACTCAAGCTGAGAAAAACCACGGGAAGAGGAGAGAGAATTTATTATATGTTAAAGAAAGAGTACGATAGTTCTTGAGAGAACCACAAATGGCTGCTCTAAATTTTAAACAACCCTAAACCCATATTTATATAAAAATGATGCAGGATATTGCCATTAATATCATTAATACATAATTTGACCCAATAACTAATATCATGTATTAATATCATTTAAAAGCCTAAATTATGATCATTAAAGGTATAAGTAATGAAGAATAAATGTATAGTCAAATATTCATTCATTAGCATTTAACTACGAGAATAGGTTACAGAAATCGGGTAACAAACTCGAACAATCTCCATCGTAAAAAACACAAACTCCAATCTTCAACTTCAAAACCAAACATTCTCCACCTCTTCCACAAAACCCTTAAAGAGTATCAATCAGCAACGAACTCCAATCTTCGACACAAAACATTCTCCACCTCTTCCAAAAAAATCTAGTGTTGTGATCCAACAAAGGAATGTCATACTTTACTGTTGCTACTGTAAAAGAAGACAAAAAAATCAAACCGATGGCTCTTATACCACTTGTTATAATCTGATATGACAAAACAATGGCAATAAACGAAAAACAAAGCAATGAAATAAAGAACACACACAAGATTAAACGTGGAAAATCCAAGTCGGGAAAAACCACGAGCAGAGGAGAGAGAATTCACTATATGTTAAAGAAAGAGTACGATAGTTCTTGAGGGAACCACAAATGGCTGCTCTAAATTTTAAACAACACTAAACCTATATTTTTATAAAAATGATGCAGGATATTAATGGTGAAAATAAATTGTCATTAATATCATTAATATATGATTTGACTTAGTAACTAATATCGTATATCAATATCATCTAAAAGCCTAAATTATGACCGTTAAATGTATAATGAATGAATAATAAATGTATAGTCAAATATTCATTCATTAACATTTAACTACGAGAATCGATTACAGAAATCAAGTCACATAATAGATAAGAAAAATTCATTTTCTGTTAAAAAAAACCTCTAGTTATAAAATAAAGGAATTTCATTTAAGTGAATTAAACATACTATTAAGTTTTATATTATCAATTTCAAAGATAGAAGAGTTAAAAGAAAACTGTACATCAAGGAATTTACTTGTAATTTATGTATATGGTTTTCTCCTTCCTTTATGATATTCTCTACAACGATTTTCATAGATGTATCTAATATTAGCTAGCCCATAAATAAACAAAAATTCGCCTAGACTATCCTTAACACGTCTCAATTAAGTGTATATGGGCTAAATTTGTCGAGTCCACCTAGACTGCATGTCCAATAATTAATTCTCGACTTTAATAAAAAGTTACTTGAGTTTAAAACAATTTTTAATATAAGTATTATATTGTGATTAGTAGCAAAGTATTATTATTCTAGATGTATCAAGTTAAAATAAGTTCAATCAAGTTCAATCAAATCCAATTCAACTTTGTCATACATTACTTTGAGTGTACCTTGAGTTCAATATTCGAATTTGAGTCAAACTTAAACTCTTAAATTTTGAATTGTGCTTGAACTCATGTTATGTACTTATCATACCAACTTAACTCATTTAGCATTTTAGTTTTAGCAATTTGTTTTGTTAACTTTTGAGAGAAGAGTGCAAACCAAGAAATTATCCATCAATATAAATATGTGTATTCAGCTAGGTGAAGGACATGGGCTAACATTATTTTGATAAGGATAGTGATATGATGTAGTTTATAAAGACCTATCATATGTCAAAATTTTATAATACATCAAACACCCCTATTAATTTTCATTTATACGTTGTGAAGGACCAAAAAAAATGTAGATCAAGTTAAATCAAATCAAACTAAAAATGTTTTTTCTTTTCCATAGCTAGATTGTGGTTTGCATATTTATTTGACATCATGTTAACAAAAATAAATAAAACCCCATTTCCGCCTCATAAAAAAAAATCTCATAACAAACCCAAAGACCCGTTTCCATGAACATGGGCTTGAACACCCATCTTTTAAACAAGTTATACATCAATAACTCAGGAATTATAGAAGAATCTCATCCCAACTAATAATGCCATTTAACTTTGATTGCTCTATATATTAATGAACTGATTGTAGTTGCCATCCTTTATTGTCCTTTAAGTACTTGGGTTTTTAGAGAGATCTTGTAAATAGAACATATTAATAGCATGAAAATATTGTGGATTGTTATATAATAAAGTTAGTAGTCTATTGATTGATACAAGTAATGAAGTAGCAACCCACGTAACATGCAATGTTAATTTGTTTGGATGACGTGAGAAATATGGTAGTGCACTAAATAAACTAGGTTATAAACTTGATAACGAAAGCTGTATTCTCAATGCACTTGTACTAAGGTAAGGCCATTTCGATTCCACTCTAACTTAGTTCCGCCAACTAATTTAATATTAAAAGAAATTTAACCAATAGGCTTGGTGCTAGAGCTAGCCTCCTTCAATCCAAACATTTGAAATTTGGTGTATATATCCTTCAGATTCTGGTCGATTACCCAAATCAAATCATAGAAGTCTCCGATACTCATATTCGACAAGCCCTGTCCATTCAAGATGTTGTGCATCATTAGAGCCCCATCCTTCTCTCTATTATATCTCCTTTGCTTATTGTATTGCTTCCGACTTTTTCTAACCCCGGCTTCAGATGACTCTCCAGGTTCGACTTCTTCTTAGTGAGATCCAAATCATGAACGTTATTATACCTTGAGAGCACTCCTAGTATTGACAATGAGCCGAAACCTAGGTCACCCGAGCCAAGCACAATACACTAGTAGATAGGGTCACCTTGCCAGACCCACAACTTAACAACAAACATTATGATACACAACCTACCCTCATACTAGCAACCTTGACATTCACTCAGTCATCTTCGCTTTCCTCATTGCTCGGCACGAAGAGCTCAGTTAGTCTAGGCTCACGTCCTCCACCATAGTAGCCAATCATCACTCGCCCACAAGCTCATGACATCTGCAATTGCCAGGTTAATTACCTATAAATACTCACCTACCTCTCAGTAGAAAGGTAATTTCGCACTCAATCACTTATTCCTATTTAATCCACAAGCTTACCAAGACAATCTCTAACTTAAGCACCAGAGTGGCCACATCAAGCCCATGCTCAGTACACTACTAACCAAGTTTCTGTCTTTGTAAACATCCTCTACGCATTGATCCAAGCACAAATCATATAGGTCATCTATCAAATTCGAGCAAGCGACACTGTTTATCACATGAATTGTTATCAATAATGTATTAAATACTATGAATAGATAATTAATAAATTTTTATTCATATGCAAAATGGTCTAAATATTAATGCTATTTACTTAATTTAATTTTTATTTTTATTTTTTACTTTGATAATAATATCATATTAAATGTTTTTCTTTTTTATTATTTTCTTTTATCGAGGGACCCTTAAGAACCAATCAAGTCCACAGTTCCAACTCGCAGACCCGGCCTAGACTTGTAGACCATGGTAGGTCTAGAGGAAGACCCAGTGTAACCGAGTCGAGTCCTGGTACAATGAAATACTTGCTTAATTTTTTTTTTTTTAAATTTGTGTTGGTTCATTAGATGGGTATATTGTAAATGCATAGTAATGAAGAAAATCACATATATATCTCAAATAGATTTCCACAATTTCAATAAGTATTAAGTGTGCCTCTATCATGTTTTGTTAGTATTAAGTGTGCCTCTAACATGTTTATATAACAAAATAATGGTTTCGAACATTGTTTCAATATAATTCCATTGGTAAAGGTACTAGAGATGATCAAGTAGGGTTGAGAGTTGAGGCGTGTGAATGCACAAACACAAAACTCATTACTTTCTTTTTCAAAGCTACCCCAACTTCAAGACCAAGACCCATATCCAAATCCTTTCAAGTTGGCCACTAAAAGACTCTTCTAAAGCCTGGCAAACCAAGCCCAAAGATTTGAGGTAAGTTTAAGTTACATTTGATGCAAGTTTCATAGTGTAGAGTTTGTTAAATGTGATTTGGATATGTATATATGTACTGGTGATGTGTTGATAAAGGTTTGGGCTGCCAATGAAGTATAATATATGCATGTTTAGTAGTTAAAGTGTGTTGATGAAAATGGAATGATGTATGAGTGGTGTAGTAAGGGTTAAGTGAAGTTAAGCTTGTTAAAATGTGTTGAATGTTGTTATATGAGTTTTGAAGTATAGGAGTAATGTTAGAAGTGTTTGGTTTGTGTTGAAGTTAAGTAGAATGTCCAAAAGTTTTATAAAAAAGAGTATGAAAAATAGGGGAGTTCGAATAGGCTATTAAGAAGCAAATCACGGGCATGATTCAAGCCTTGGTAGGTTCGGGTTGAACAAATTTGATGAATCACGGGTGTGATTTTGCAAGAAAAAGCTTTGTTGTAGGAAATTTTCATTAATCACGGGCGTGATCCATCCCTTGGTAGCCTCGAGTTGGTCAAAAACTTTGAAACTCAAAAATCACAGCCGTAATTCTTAGCTCAAAAACCATTTTATGACAGCTTTCTAAAAATCACTGCCATAACTCCTGTTTTCCCTAACGCAATACTATTTCTTATTTTAATCATAACTTTTTCATACAACCTCCGATTGAGGTGATTCAAGTTGTGTTGGAAAGCTTAAAAAGAGATCTACAATTTTCATGTTTTGAGTTTTTACAAATTTCAAAAGTATAAATGCTTAAACTTTAGTTCTTTCCAGATGTTGTGTTTTTCAAACAAGGTTAAAAGTTTATGTTTTCTTGTTAAATGTGTGTTTGCATATGAAATGGATCTTTTTGGATTAAAATGAGATAGATTAATGATATTTGAGGTGCAATGATGATTGAGTGATCTAATTAAGCATGATTTAATTATATTTGTAGATTTAACAAATAATCGAATTTTTATGAATGTTAAGATAAATCTAGTTATATTGTATATCATTATGGAAGTTAAAAATGATAATTTTGTGAGTTTATGTGATCTTGATAAATGTATATATTATATGTTATGACTTTATAAGTTATATTTGAAGTCTTAAGTATTAAGTTTAAGATTTAATATGCTTTAAGTGTAATTCCAAGTATATAATGTTGATTTGAGTTTGGATTATCTTCTGAAGGATTTCTGAGGTTCTATTTAGATTTTCTACATAAGGTACGCAGTAACGTGTTTGTTCTTTGCTTAGGATAAGCATATATTTAACCATCTCTAATATAGAAAAACTTAAACTCTATTTGAATTGGATGTCTCTGACGATGTTTAAATATGTATCTGGGCTAGATGGCAAATCAGTATCCGATTCGAGAAGCAGCACCTTACTCAGATTGGGGGCACAATAGTTTAGGCACTTAAGCCACCCTTGTCTTTTGATAAGACTTTCCTAAGTGGTACGGCGAGTAACTGATGAAGAAGATGGTATCGGTGCAACATTTGCTTATGCTTAGAATGAAATAATATGATTTAGTTCAAATGTTTATGGGAACAGTTGGACTAGGTGATGTTATGGACTAAGATAAATGAAGTTGTGTAACGGCCGTTAACCCTAAATGAGGTTATTTTCTCTTTTATGGATATATCATCTAGGAGATATAAGTATCTGAGCTGCTTATATCAATCTCCTGAGCGTCGTGATCGTCATTCAGGAACCCTAGATATCCTTGTTGTTCGGAGTTTGAATACTCCAATGATATTTGACTAATTAAAGATTATTTAATAATCGAATGATTGTCACATTGCATTATAGTTTAAGATCGTGTGTGTCATTAGGCATTTGTTTTTGTTACTTATGTACTAGGCCTTTAGCTTATATTTTTATCCTTTTCAGGTGTGGATGACTAATTCTATACAAGTAAGGGATATTTATCGGATTTTGAAGAGTTCTTAGATGATTGGGAGGAGTAGAGACGACCTTAACTTTGATGGAACCTTATATAATAGAATAGCTATATGTACATATATGTTCTGAAAACCTATGTACTAATTAATAGGATTTTTATTATCTTTTGATAAATTTTATAAATAGCTTGTTTACGAGCCTTGTTTGTAATGTATGTATGTATGTATGTATGTATGTATGTATATGGTTGTATTATATTTGGATCTTTTATTAAGTAATGAAGTTAAAGGTTGTATTTAATGGAATGTTATATATACTATTAGTAATAAAGTTTATTCTTATAAAACATTTAGGCAAATAACTATACAAATTGATCCTGGATTATAACCGTACATATAATACTGCAGATTATATATGGTTGGGGAACTGGGTTTACCTATTTTAAATATAGGAGTAAATCTGGGTCCTTACATAATATGTTTATACAAGTAACATAATAATATATTACTTTAAAAAAAGTATATTTATATAATAAAATATGTAAAATAAAATGATTACAAAGGTAAACTTGGCATATAAAAATATTTATATTATTTTAATAATATATTATAAAAAATAAATATTAATATTATATATAATGTTTTTATGATATATATTCATTATATATTTTTATATTCATATGTCATTTAAATATATAGAAAAAATTTATGTATATCTATCATAATTTATATTTACATACTATATATTATTTATATTATAATAATATATTTGCTAAAAAAATCTAACATAGTACTTAAAAATATAGTATATTTAAATAATAGAATATAATATTAAATAATTAGTTTAAAACGTAAAGTTAGTATATCTAAATATATTTAGATAGATATTATATATTATTTTAATAATATATTAATGAAAAAATTATATTATTTATTGTATATTATATATATCTAACAAATTCTATATTTATAAGTTTTATATAATTCCTTAAGTGTAATAGCAAATGATATAAAAAAATAAATTTAATACTTAAAAAATAAGTAGTGTAAAAGGTATAATTATTATATACATAATTAAATATATATTTTTTATATATAATGTTATTTATATATACATACTATATAATATTTTTTATTAATAATATCATATTTGATGAAAAAATCATTAATATACTACTTAAAAGTATTGTATATAATAATAAATATATAATATAAAGTAATTATTATAAATATAAATTAAGTATATATAAATATTATATATTATTTTAATAAAATATTAATGGAAAACCATTCATAAATAGATAAAGTAAAACTATAAAATAAAAAGTAGTAAATTAAGTTAGTGATTAATTATAAAAGATACGCAAAATGTTTTTTACTTATAATATTGTAAATTTGTATATCTTTTAAATAAACTGTAGTAGAATTTTATTCATAATAATATTAATTGATTCATTAACTTAGTGCATGTCAAAACATCAATATTAAGCGTGCTCGGGATATAGCATCCCAAGATGTGATTGTTGACCTTCGGGAAGGAGAGGTAAATAAGAAATTTCTTCACAATTTATCTTAAAATCAGAGACAGATTTGCAATGAAATAATTTTTATTATTTTCTAAATGAGTATTCAATATAACTAATTGTAAATCATAGACAAATCTGTGGCAAAAATTCCACTGCAAATTTGTGATTGATGATAAATCTCTAAAAAAATTAACAATAATGATCTTAAAGACAGAATATTACCATGGAAATCTTATCTCTGAAAGTCTTTTGAAACAAATTTTTTCTTTCAAAGACAGAAAATCATGTTTGGAAAACTAATATTTCTTGTAGTATTTTGTATTTGTATAAATTTTTTAAAATTAATCCCTAGATAAGATATAATTTCTCTTACCAGTTGTATTTATCACATTACAAATTATGTAACTTTATATTATTATTTTTTTTTTTCCCTAACACCTAGTGCTCGCTACTCATGACAAAAGCTTTAATATGATAACCTACAGCGACAAGTAAAAGCTGGCAATCAATTGTTAACCATGTCTGTCACTGTCGGTGTTTTCCAGTCTCTTATCGGTTGAATAACCATTTGCGTCTCAGCTAAAGAGGGGCAGAAGTTAAATTGCTTTCACATAGTGAAAAGCAGACCTTTGAGTTTGCTCTGAAGCTCGTTTTATCTCATAATTCATAAAGGGAATGAGAGGAGACACAAATCTATCTTAAGACATCTTTCCTGCTCCTTTTATCTTATAAAGAAAGAATGAGAAAACAGGAAGCTTCTTAAGCCATTTCTCTCTGCTCCTTTAACAATCTGCAGAGCAGTGTCTAATATCTAGAATTATCATGGCCATTCTTTGATTGCAATGCTGCAAGAAATATATGCATATCACTGGTTTCAAATGACACTCCTTAAGGACATATTACTGATTAACTGTACAAATAATCATCCTGAACCGGTCCACTCAGGAAAGCGGCTGACCCCAGATACTTTACATGGAATTATACATTTAGGTGGTGAGACCTTCCGATGAGTAAGAAAAAAAGGTTGACAACTTTTGTTGAAGTGAAAAAAAAAAAAAAAAAAAAGAGTTGATACCCCTTTAAAAACTAGATGATGCTTTAGGAATTCTAATACTCCCAAGGATGCACATACTCTTCCCAAGTACCTAGAGAAACCAAAATCGAAATTTAACTTCCTAGTTCTATCAAATCTAGATATGGGACAAGCCTAAACAGTTGATAAAGGTGTAGATAAACCTCTTAAATTACAATGTATCAAGAGAATGGTGATGGCGACCGCTCCAGTGGTCGCAATCTTCCATAACTATAAGATGTGGAAGCCCCTCCAGAGGCCAGAAATGTTAAGAGTGCTGGACGTTTATGGCATCATGGATAACTATCTGGTTAATCTTGGAGCTGCAAGTTAACCTGCTAAGTGAAACTCTCCCAGAAAATATAATCAGGATAATTCCTAATGTATGCGAAAATTTAGCAATGATGATACAATCTTTTTCATTAGCATGGATAATTAGAGTCGATTACATCATTGGTCAAGCAGGTATAGTGATTGAAGCATCAGCAAAATTGCAAAATTGCAAAAATGGTTGCACAATGAACATTGAGGTTCATCATATATAGAATGAAAAGTGGGCTGGGAGGAGGGAAAAAAATAGAAAAACCTAGTCTTGGGGTGAAAATTCTGAGCGACCAAAACATTTTCGTATTAAAGACAACCCTGAATGAGCATGTTGTGGATGTGACATGTGTTTGGGCTCTTTTGGTTGATAATGTTTATGAAAGGCTTTCACTGCTCCAGTAACTCCATCTTCATTTTTCATGGCATCTGCAAGATCACGTGCGCAATTCTTCACCTGGTAGATATATGGAAACATCACTCCCTTGTCACCACCATAAAACCATCATGCAAACATTAATAGCATCATGCAAACTTTCCAATGCAACCAATGGATACAGATAGTTTTCAGGTCCCTTACAAGCTGCAGCTTATAATCGACCATTTCCTCAGAAGTTGGAGGATAGGACATCACCAAACTATAAGATTACACAGGGATTTCAGGAAAAAAAAGATATCTCATTGGGTCATTATATGTACCAGCAGCAGGTACGGATAGGACATCACCAAACTACAAAGGCAAAAGCAACCTACAGAAGTTGGAGGCAAAAGCACAGAGGAATTGCCTTTTGGTATATCAGGGCTTGCTGGGTAACACATCAGGAAACAAACAAGCAAATAAAAATATGGTTCCTGCAGAAATAATGCACAGGACATACAAACATTAGAAGGTACTTGACTGCAGTTACCTCTTGATTTTGCATAAAGTGTATGGCATCAATCAACTTGTCAAGGGAAAATTCATCAATTGGAATAGGCGGTGGACCCACCCCTCTCTCATGAACCCTTTCTCCCCAAAATGGCTGGTCTCCAAAAAATGGAACTATCGTCGTAGGACACTGCTCAAGGATAAAGGATGGCATCAGCATTGTCAACAAAACAAGGGATCTGCATATAAGGCACACATACTTACCCCAGCTTTAAGACCAGCAGCAGTCGTACCAGCACCCCCATGGTGTACCTGGAAAAAAACAGATGTAAAATTCATCTTCAAAACTCAAATCATGGGCAAAATCTGTCTCTTTCCATCAGAATTATATAGACAAATCAAGAAAGAGTTATTCTTGTTCATGAAAGTGACAACTGAAGACCTAGCTGTTCTTCCAACTCCATGGCTATAAACTGCTGATTCATTTGAGTTCAGTAAATGCAGCTATTGGGGTATACTTCCCTCAGCATTTTAAAACTCACCTAAGTCGGTTTCATTAACTTGCTCCCACTAAGAATAACATTTTTAATTGATATGACGGTATATAGTTTTATAAAACAGATATCCCGTAAGTGGAAATTTGTATCTGCTTAAAACAGTCTTTGTCATGGTATTCTTCCTTCCCCATGAATCTCAAGGAGATACATATATTCATTGGTGGCTAGTTATGTAGTTGAAATGCAGCTCTGTATTCTGATGCTAAAGGCCTGGTGACTGAGTGGAATGAAAGCTAATTATGGCACTGGGAGTTAGTGCTTGTACAGGACACAAATAAAATTTGGGGATCAAGAACAATGCTCCAGTGTTGGAGGTTGTGAAACCTGAAGCAAAGTCGAATCTTGAGGTTACAGCATGGTTGGAGCTTGTGCTGGTTAGCAGGGAAGCAGAGACTGGTCAACTAGCAAGTGCCTGGAAACCATGCAATTGAGCAGCCTTTGATCAGTCAGAGGTCTACAAGCAATGGCTGGTGTTTGACCACTGGTTTTGGATGTATAAAATCCTAGTTATAAATGGGATCTCCATATGTGGCAAGGTTGATACAGAGATGAGAATCCCTTCTTACACTACAGATATTATTACTCTTGACATAGTAAATTAACTGCTCCTTTTTACCATAAGTTCATCTAGAGTTTACCACCTTATTTTATTCTCTACTGTCATTTGTTTGCATTGTGATAAATTATCCATCTAAAGCTTTCAAATCTGCTTACAACAATCGTACTGTGAAAAAAAAAAGGTATGCAGGACATAAATTTACTAAATTCAGCTTATACGATGGGCATTCAAGTCAAACACATGAACAAAAAAACAAATATAGATAGCAAATTGGCTATGGCCCATACATTGGTATTTTTGTCAAGTGCTTAGTGAGAACTATCTGAATCAGAGGACAATAACCACATACCAACTTCATAAATTAAATTAAGGAAAAATTACACAAACCTGACTTGCGATTGGGCCTTTTGTATATAAATGATTTGTGTTTTATTTTTTGGCAAGCACATAACTTATGTTGTATTAATATTAATTAGGGACAGAACTGATTGGTCCATTTTGATAAATTACTATCAATAAATATATTTAATCAAATAAACAGAACATCAAAAGAATAAATAAATAAGGATGGGGAAAGAAAGAAAGCAGTAGTAGTTCCAGCACTATAAGGATTTCCACCTTTCACCTTCTCCATCATGAACATGTCAGCCCCAAAAGTGTAACTCATGGGGCCAGATCATTCCATGATGAGCCAGCAGAGTAATAGCAGTCAACATGGGACACCAGATTGAAATTTCCGGACAATGTTGGTGATATTTTCATCTTTCATTTTAACTGAAAAGGTAAATGGAAGCTGTACAGCAGACACATTGTGATAGGGCCCAAGCTGGGCCCAAAGCTCATGTGCCTCCAATCCAACATGTTTACTACAGAAAAAAATTTAGAGGGAAAAAGACTGTGATTTAATGGTCCCCATTTCTATTTTACATCAGTACAGCACAAATAAACCCACAGTATTAAATGCATGCCCTAAGAAATCATAGAGTATGCGGCTATATGCACTGTAAAGAGGAGAGGGAGAGACAAATATTTTACTAAAATAGAAGTACTAACTTTTTGGAGCTATAATACAAGCTCTGTGTGTCCCTTCTCTTTCATCTCTTCTTATTCTAGTTTCTTCTTTTACTTTTTACCACATTTGCTTTTTTATCTATCAGTGGTCCAACCTGCTAGATCTCAATTGGAGGCCCATGGGCTTTGGGCCCAGCTTGGGCCCTATCACATTGAAAGTTATGTGGAAGTCTCTTGTCGACCTTCTTAAGATCCTGTGCTGTGTATGATACCAGCAGGCATACCAGCAGGCTCCAGTGTTCTCCATAATCCCCTATTTGCATCCAAAAATGCGAAATCTCGATGGGAAGCCAAAGATAAATTGGTGGTTTTTTTATTTAATTATTTAAATAAATATATTTATTATATTAGTTTATTAAGATGGACCAATCAAAATATGACATTTGTCCTTAATTAATAAAATGCAAGTCATGTCTTTATCAAGAAAAACAAAATGACTATTTGCTAAATGTCCAAAACACTGATCATCATGTTTGTATAATTTTCCCTTAAATTTATGAAGAATTTCAAAGCAAGCAACTCAATCTTTACCACTGCACTGCATTGTGGAAATAGCCAGTCGTGGGGGCAATTATCCAACAAGTACATGAAGTCCTTTTCCTCTGTCACTGTAGAAAGAAATCCACGTAACTATCATGTTATAGTCTAAAATTTTGGCATAAATAATACTAAGAGTATGTCAAATTTGTAAATCAATGAAAGACTAAAAGCAAGAACATACACTCCCCAAGGCCACCCCATCCTTTGTTTATGATGCCTCTTTGCTTAGTGGTTTCCAAAGCTTTCACAATAATTTCAGTCATCTTACCAGGTTCTTGAACAGGCTGTCATAAAAGAAGAAGACTATCATTTTTCAGTTGCCAACATAAGAGAAAAAACTCTTATATCTGCCAGTAATGTCCATATTATTTATACAGATAGAAAAATTGCCCCCATATTCATGGATTAGCAGAGGAAAAATACACCTCCATGCTCCAAATTTAAGCACATGAAGTTTCTAAA
This sequence comes from Combretum micranthum, assembly GCA_024138025.1. Lineage (NCBI taxonomy): Eukaryota > Viridiplantae > Streptophyta > Magnoliopsida > Myrtales > Combretaceae > Combretum > Combretum micranthum. The sequence continues at coordinate 237,223 of JAMXBD010002035.1, forward strand.
GTTAGCAAAGCCTTCCTTACACAGTAGATTAGGGTCTGTTTGGTTTGTCATTTTCAGGTCGTTTTGGCATTTTTAGTTTTATCGTTTTCAAACAGATTGTTTATAGAAAACAGATATAGATGAAAAATAGATATTTTTACTCATACACAGATCAAACAAACCAAATACAAATAAGATACAGATATAAATCAGATACAAATGAAAATAAGAAAATCCAAACAGACCAAATTGATAACCCTCCTCTGCCCACAAAAAAAATAATAAAAATAAAAATACAAAAGCCACCCATTGTTTCCTTCCATTTGTCAGTCATTTTTGTGAGTTGTAATCAAAGTTATCAAACTCTCATTCTATGCAGAATTGTTAGAGGATATGTAAAATAAAAACATAAGTTTTCATAATCTATACAAAATAGCTTTGAAAAACTACATATATGCTTGTAAAAGTCATGAAATACTTGAAATATATAATGGATATAAAATAAAATAAAAAGGTCAAATTCTCTTTTTCATAATAATCCTTAATCCATAATATAGCATACAATTAAAAAAGAAAAAAAAAAGGACAAAGAGTTAAAAATGAGTTCTTTTTCATTATTTTATTTAAAAGAAGTTACAAATTGAAGAGGATTTGACATTTCAACTTATCTTAAAATTTTAATTATATAAAAAAAATAAATAAGTGTTCTTGTACACTTTGCGACTCAACTTAAATGAATTCTATAAATATATAACCAAAGCGTTCTGGGGGAAGAGGGGGAGGGAAAAGGATAGAAAGATAGTTTGGAAACAAAATTAAAATGCATTAAGAAAGGTATATTATCCCAATAGTTTATGGGCTTGCAAAAAGATGATTGTATTTTTTTTATTTTAACCTATTTAAGAGATAAAGGTAAAATCAGTAAATTTGGATGAAAACATAAGATTCTATAGAATTTGTGTGCAAACTCAATTGAAATTTTAAGATTCTACCTTTCGGGGGTGGGGAGTAGGGGAACATTCTATACATAAAGTCAAAGGGCTTCCTAAAATCGTATGGGTAAAATCACGATTTTGACAACTATGGTTGTAATAATTTAGATTTGTTGTATTTCATTCAGTTTCCTTCTTAGTGGGACTTAAAAGATTATTACCAATCCCATTCCAGGTACATTAAGAAAAATATCATCATTCCAGAGTTTATGGCTTTATATATAACAAAAAGGCTAAGCAATACACAAGTTAAAGGCACAGGCTATAATCCTGGCTTTTTCATCAGCTTTGAACTATTGCTATGGGTCTCCTAGTTGTTGTGGTTAAGGGGCGGTGTTTCCTTAAAGAATGCATTTAGAAGTTTCTTAACATCCTAGAGCAGCACAAGGAGTCAGATTTCAAGGAATCATAAAACACAGATGAATATATATTTCAAGTATTGTTTCTCTGCAGATTATCGACTATAAAAGAATAAAAATTTGAGACTTTTATCAAGCTTCCATATTAAAAACAAGACAACCATGCTACATTACATGGTAAAATGTATATATTAGGAGAGAGGAACTCACAAGGCTACCAAAACCAATGTAGATAGGCTTTTCACCTTTTTCTAGCCACTCAACCAATGATGGTGGAGGTTTGTAACTTGATGCAAGATCAAGAAAACAAAATCCAACAACATCAATCTTAGGTCCCCAATCTGCAGATTATGATGAAAAGCATATAGATCAATCAATCTCCAGAAAAGAGTAACATATGCATAGTCATGGTCATGGATAAGATAATTATAACAACACTTTCACCTTTTGGTTTAGGAACCAGGTGAGGACTCCAGATATAACCATAAGGCACATCAAGAGGTGAGCTATTTGATCCACGCAGATATGTAACAGGTCTGAGCTTCAACGTTTTCTTTCTAAACTCATTAATCATGTCTCGTATTCCAAGCCAAATTAATGCATCGACTATTTGATAAGACAGCTGCAGATGTATGCAGAGTTCATTTTCTAGAATTTTAATAAAATAACACCACTAGAAGCTCAAAAATCCTGAAAGACTCACTCTGTAGCCAACAGGTTGCTTCACACGAGACAAAGGTGGGGAAACTCACAAGTAGGACTGAAGAGAAATGCCCATATCAGTGCTTAGTCATCCCACAAATGACCAGCATTTAAAAATAAATAATACAGGGACATGTGCGCATCAAAATTTCCAAATGAAGACAAAAAGGAAGATTAGTTTAGTTTCATGGTGTTGCATTATAGGAAAACCATAAGCAACTCTAAACTTCTTAGGATTCTTAAATTCCAACACTTACGTCCATGGCATTGTGAAAAATATGGATTGGCACATTCAACTTTTCTGCAACATGTGTGTGCCCTGAAATAAAGTCGAGTAACTCCTTATGAGTGTGTATACACACAAGAACAAAAAAGAACCTCGGATAATAAGTGTGGATAAGTGCAAATTGAGTTGCCACATAAATGCAGTGTAGTCTTATTATGTGCACTATTGTTATATTCATGCTTGTGTTGTGGCCAAATGTTATGGGGCAGTTATGTGCCAGTTATAGCACTTTAGGGGAGTAGTTATTTTATAGTTATGTAACTGTCAAAACAAGATTAAAAGAAATAGCAGTTGAAACTTTGTACCAACAATTTATGGGGGAGAAAAAAAAACACAGAAATACATGTCCTATTTTTTAGAAATCCAGAATTCCCATAAAGATTGTAGGGTTCTCTCTTTAACCATAGAGATTTTTGGGTTCTCCCAAATGAACTATAAACTAGTTAAACACAATTCTGCAACAATTTGGTATCAGTTTCACATACTATGATTGATTTTCAGTGTTCTCATCAATAATAAAAGGTATTCATCAGCATGTGCCAAGAATATCAGTCAAATGACCCGGTAGAGGGAGAGCATGAAAGGGCCGTTTTCAGGTGAAACAACATGAGTTTTCTTGTCAGATTATTAAAGAAGAGTAACAGTTGAGTCAGCTACTTTTTCTCCAATAGGCCAACAACAATACACATAATTAGAAGTATTGCAACAACAATTGTCTAACAACTTGCAAGTTTGATACATGATGTCAATGTTGAAGGATAGAGAGCAAACTGAGGCCAGCAACAACAAGGGAAGTCTTATGAAAAGAGAAAGGCCAACAGCGAGCATAAAGATTGTGGAATTACTGCTCCCAAATTCTCAAAACTGGATTTTCTTAGGTTGTGTAGCTTAGTGTTGTGTTGCCATAGGGTATTAGGGGAAGAGTCATTTCACAGTTATGATATGTGTAAAAGCTCAGAGCAAGATTTAAAGTGAAGTGCTCTCTGTCCACGTGAATGTAACTCAGGATAACTTGTGTAACATATAATCTCAAACTTAGACTACACCTTTACACATGCATAAAGGCACAACAATAAAAATTCCAGGATATTAAATTTTAATGCTTTGGTACATGATTAACAAACTAGAAACTTACCATATGCAGGTGGGTTGGCAATAATTGCCTGTGTATTGAATGGTATCTCAGTAATAGGGTCAGGAGCCTCACATGCAGGCTTCAAAGATAATATAATTTCTCTTATTTGACTTCTCTGGATATGTATTTCTGAAGCTCCTGAAGGTAGGAATCCTTTATTTTTTACCATATCTGCCAGGGAAAAAGCAAGTGGAGCAACAAGTTCTCATTCAAGTATTTCAGTAATACCAAGTTGCTAAGTTATCACTGAAGATGAATCAGATGAATTAAATGGGAGCTACACAGACAAACTTACATTCAGCAAGAACTTTTGGATCACCTCCTAATGGATAAAATTCTAAACCAGCTGTCAGCACAAACTCTTCAAAATTTGCATGAGTTGCAAGTCTGACCCTATGACCTAATTCCTGCAGTCACACACACCATGCTGATCACCATGAACAAGATACCTATAAAACTGAGTCATGAACTGATTGGTGAATGGCTGTATTAAATGTGAATTAAGCGACGAAAAAGGAACCACAAAATAAAAGTCAAAGCAAAATAATTCAGTTAGCATGACAAAAACATGGCAAAGTGGCCTTACAAGCCCTTTAGTTCCCATTTATATTCAGTTAACTTTTTCTCAAATGGCAGCATGATGAGTCTTCCAATGAGCAATTATTTTTGAAAAAGTTAAACCAAATCAATAGTATGCCAAGAAAACTGTACAGATATGAGAATATGAATCAAATGATAGCTTCCAGGCTGTCTTATACTAATATTTCACCGGGACAGTCTCCCATCTATACCTGTAACTTCTTCCCAATCGCTATGAATGGTTGTACATCTCCTCGTGTACCTACAATGAGCATTACAATCTGTAATGGAGGTATTTCCTGAATCTCTTCAGCATCATGCTCTTGTGCAATTGCTCCATTAGGAACATGGCTCAGTCGAGGACTCGGTGGCTTTATGTCTCCAGGAACATCAATTTGCACAGCTCCATTCTCTACAGTTGCAATTCGCTTAAGCAATTTCAGCTGAAAATTCCAGAATAAATTCATTGAGACAAGTATCCCTACTACTAAATAAAGCAATAAAGAATGCAAAAACAACAAGCTAAGAGTAGAGCAATGTTACATTAGTTAGGATTAGTGACTAGACTAACATTTAAAAGTAATAAGAGAAAAACATGTTCTTCCTCCAACTTGTGCTGCCAATCTCCCTTTCTGTATCAGCACGGTACATGCCCATCACATCCCGTTCGCTAATATATTGCAGGTGTAACTGCTTGTAACCCATATTCTTTATTTCTTTTTGATACGTCATGACTTGAGTAATATTGTTCAATCACTTACAATGATTAAAATCTTCCCCCTCTCTCTATTGCAACACATCCATGGAGAAGGTTGACAGTAAAATGCATCTTAGCTATCAAGGAAGAATAGCTGGCAGAGCAACAGATTCGAGGGAAAATCGTTTTTCTCTTTTTTTTTTTTTTTTAAATTAACATGTCAACCAGTCTCGATGCTTCTTACCACTAAAAACAACAACCAACAGCATTGTATCAAAGACTAAATTACGACAATTATGAGAAATCATCCACAGTATATTTTCCGCGAAACAATCATATAGTTAGGTCAACTGTCATAAGATAGCTTTTGATCGAATGAATAAAATGCAATAGAGACAGCACCAGGTGATGACCTTCTTCTTGAAAGGAATCTTGTCTTCTATAAATTTAGTACTAAAAAGCAGTCTCCAGGTATGATTGTGCATGAGTTTTCCGCGAGTTGTATTGTGGCTGGAATCCGTATCAGACTTTCCAGAAGTCGAAGCCCCTCCACTCATGTTATTTGGAGAACTCCACTCCGCAGCCTCTGCGTAATCAAACAAGCATGCTTACACATTTTAAGGTTCTGTCCGATGAGATGTGCTAAAGAAGGATCGCAAATTAAACGATTAACTATTTCATTTCCCCCTTTTTCTTCTCTCATTCACATCGGCCAAACATGAAGAGAAATACTTCTACCCATTTCAGTTTATTTCAGCTTTGATCACTCTCATTTTTAACTCTTCCCATTTCTCTCCCCAAACTGAACAACATCTTATCTGAAAATCAAAGGACAAACCTGATGAATTACTGTCTTCGACGTCACCGGTATCAGCAGGAGAAGGTGCTATCTCGACCGAAGAATCGGAGGAGGTTCGGCGATGATGATGATGATGATGATTGGTTGCGGATTCTGATTCCATTTTGACAGACAATAGAAGGGAATAGAACAGCAGAGAGACTGAAAGAGAGATACAGAGAGAAGGGGAATATGATTAAAACAAGAAAGGCAGTTGAGGAATATTAAAAACGAGAATGAGAAGCAAAAAAAACAGATAGGAGTTAGGAGAGATTGGTCAGCAAAGTATCAAATCCACATTAACAAAATCGAGTCGGTGATGATGACGGTTATGTGAATATCTTCTTTCATGTCTCTCTATATGGTGGCTTGGTGGGGTCTGGTTTGGTTGCGCTTACGGGAAGTATAAAGAAGGAAAAGATTGGGAAATAAAGCAAAAAGAAAAACGAAAGACAAAACAGCTACAAAAGTGAAAAAAAGAGAGTGAAGCGTGCGAGCGAGTGGTGGTCATGTTGATTTATATAGGATACGTTCACGGAGTGCCACGTGGATGATGTTACATTCGGAGTTTCTACGGTTGTTGGAAACACATCCCAGGTTTCTTCCTCCCAGGGACGTCCCCGCGATTCTTTTCTACTTAAACCCACGTCATATGCACGATCATTCCCGAGCCGACTTCTTTTCTTCTTTTGTGCCATCCCCACGATTCCCTTCTCATTAAACTTACACTCACGTCACATGCAAGTTAGTTCCCGAGCCTACTTCATAAACCAATACTTACGAGACAAGTTTCCTTCATAGTACATTTACAATAGAATTATATCAAGAAGGTACCTGAATTATTTAAAAGTTTTTATTGGAATTATCTTTGAGTGCAACCCGTTCATTTTTTCCGTACATTGGGTAAGTAATGTGGCAATAAAAAATTAGCGGACAACGCACTCATATTACGTGTATAAAAATAAAATAAAATTATACAATAAAATTTATTATATTTAAATTGGCTAAATAAATCAATAGTTTTACCATTTATATATGTGATAAAAAAAATTATATGACATCTATAATAAAAAGTAAAAATTGTATGATTAATTAAGAACGTATTTTAACAATTTAAAACGAAAACGAACAAATAAAAAACTCCTCCAAAAAGAGCTAATATGACATGATTTATTTCTTCGAAGTAGTGGACATGTGCCTACAAGATGTATGGGAAATGGTAACAAGTTATAGGGATGTTTTGAAAAGTAGGTGAAAGATATTTGTGAAAACTCATATTAACTAGTAATTATATTGTTGAGCTCCTTGCATAACAATTCATGAGAGGACTCTTTATGCTTGTAAAACTAAAAAGGAAAATACAATAAAATGTTTAAAACCAAATTAAGAGTGCATGATAATATGTGGAATAAGATAAGTTAAAAATTTCACAAACCTTGATAAGGTAAAAGTATAGGTAGGTATAATTTTTCACTCAATAATTATATATATATATATATGCATGTGTTCATTAAACTATTGACTATGGAAGGAAAGAAGAAATTGTAATTGAGATACATGTCTTACTCCAATAGTAATTGTTTTTTATGAACATATTTGGATTTCTTTCCCTTGTAAGATGCAAAAGAGTGGGCATTTTCACTTTGATGCTTGCTGAAACTAAAAACAAATCATGATAAACATTGAGAAAAACAATAGGATTAATATATTTAAACTTGTATCTATTTTAGTAAAAATTACCTGTCGTATTGAATGTTTCTTATCTCTTGTTTATTGGTCTTAATGAAAGTTCGCTTGTCAAGCTTGATGGAACATACCCAAACTAAATCTATAGACACTCAGGTAATTTCTCTGTGAATGAAAAAACAACATAGTTTGTTTAAATTATTTTTTTTATACATCATGTCTATTTTGGATACTTTGTTTATACATAAGGTTGGTATAGAATTTTGAAATATATATAGTTACTGTAGTTGGCGATCGTCGTGGGTGAACGATGGAAAGCTCCAGATCGAACAACCAAGCATCGAAAGGGCTCCTACCATCGAAAGAATCCTAAATCAAAGAAATGTATGTTAAATTGTAGATGTGTTTGAAAATTTTGTTTCTGGACCTATGATGCAAGCAAAGATATTGGAATTGTAAGATTAGATCATACTAGGAAGAGACTGAGTCACCACATCTTAAATTTAGTTGACTACAATTTGAGTCCTCACCCTCTATGGTTAAATGTTTGTGTGAAGATGTTATAGGAAAAAGTTATTTGAAAAAGACACTACAACAAATATATTAAACATTTATCTATAATATATGGAGTTTTTGTACCTTTATGATAGTAATACATCTTTATAGACAACATTGTGTGTATATACCCCATGAAGGCTGAATATTTTACCCTTTTTAACTAAGATCTTTGTTGAAGCCATTGAAACCCCTCGAGACAGAGCTACATAAAGTTGTTCATGGCGAAATAAATGGTCAGAAAGATAGATTCCGACATTTTGAATTGTTTCACCCTATGCTTTATCAATTGTTAAAGCAAAACTTAAACACATAGGAAATTGTTTTCTTATCAACTCAAAGGGTAGGTGCAAATTATCAAAAGTTTTCAAAGAGATCCTTAGAATGAAAACTCTTAACCCTTTCAATTGATCTGTCAAGACCTCTGCATAGATGAGATATCTTAAGAAGTTGACACAAATCAACCTAGTGCCATTACAAAAATGAGCCTTTGTGTCTGTGTTCCTTAGAAGTATGGTAGGCGTTCCTTTTTTTAAGTGTTAATGTGTGGGGAGGCATCATATAGGCAAGATGGAGTTTAAATATTCTTGTTGATACAAATGTACGACATCATCTGTGATGGAGTCTGTGTGGGTATGAATCCGGGTGCGACGATCACGTGCATGCCGCGTGACTATCGCGCTACACGTGGCCTAGAGAAACAACACGTGCAAGGATGATCAAGAGAGAATCGTATATGGAGGAGGAGTAGGCAATCTCAATAGGCTCTAATACACGTGTGACAGGCGAGGGAGCTATTGAGCATCAACCTCACTAAGTACCACGAATATCGCGTGCGTTCTTGAGTGAGTCAAGTAATCGATTCACAAAAATGGAAATCCGGCAGCACAACGGTGTTTGTCCAAGATTTCACCTTGTCCAAATGAGGTAAGGACTAAGGTATTTATAGAGAATCTGGCCGTCGATGTCATCTGTCAGATGAGACAGACAACCGACGGTCAAGATGAGTCCCTCTCATTATGGATATGAATATGGGCTCCCTTATGGACTCAGGCCCATCAAGGCCTTCATTGTAATGTGTGTGAGCCAATTTGAGAAAGGTTGGAATTGAGCAGGCCAATTCCAACGGGCCCTACTCCAAGCCTACCATGCCAAAACTCCCATGATCATCCCAATTGAATTGGGCCCAACTCTTTAAGCCCTGTCACATTAGCCCAAAGAATTAAATCCAAATAAGAATTAGGCTCAAGGCTTTTGTAATCAAATTTGTACATCTACATTTTGCCCCCTGACCAAAGTCCTTCGGGTTTCATCGGAGGGGTTTGGGCATTATTTCAAGCCCTTTCGAATGACAGAAGTCTTGTCTGGCACATGTGCGCTATGGACCAGCTGCACTATTACTTGATGTGTCAACTCCTTAAGAAGTCGTGATATGAAAGTTTGATGTAACAATGTCAAACAATTGAATCTTCTCGGGGCATGTTCTTGCAATATCGCCTGCCCATGCAAGTCGCCTTAGATCCAAAGTTTATTGTCACTAAGACGGCAATATAAGCATATTGACAATTTCCTTTAATGGATGGTCTTCCTCGCGTGTGTTAATTAATCTTGTGCATTTGATTTACATAAATGTATCATCTCGATAAGTTGATTTTGTCTTCGCTTGCAAATATCTCGGTCATGATTTGACTTGTCATCGTCTATCGAACCAAAATTTCAGCACAAGAATGTGCAAATAACTCAATTCGCCATTTCAGCATATTCAATACACTTTTTATGCTCTCAATTCTTTTCAACATCTAACTCGTTTCTCTTCATCATCTCATTAATAAATAGCCTCACATTTATCTAATATTTCCAAAGTAATGCATACGTCATGCCTATGATCAACCTCGTTGTACTTTTATTGTAATAACGATTATTACGTAATTAAGATTTCATCACAATGCTTTCCATGTCTTGTTGCTTGCCGTAATTTTAAAACTTCAAATAAATATTGAACTTGATTGGCCATATAAAGATCGAGTCTGTATTTGAGTTCATTACCAAAGCCGATCATCTAAATGGAGCCAAATGTATCCGCGTTGTGATGACTTGATTAAGTTGATAGTTGGTTCCATTCCTGCCACATTCTCTAAAACGAATGACAAATTAAATTAGCCCAAGTTCCCAAAGTGGAGAGTAGCGAAGATGATCGAACTTTCTCCTTCCATTGCTCCTTTTTTTTTTCGCCTCAGGGTCACAGCAGAGTCTAAACTTTTGGTCACAAATTGAATATTCTATATGTTGGTTCAAACAGAATCCTTCTTAAGTAGAGATCAGCATATATGCTCAGAACTCTTAGTGTTTCTCTTCTTTGGACCTGAGATGAAACTTAAAAGGCCTTGCACTGAATCCATCTTCTGTGAATATATCACGATACCCTTCTCTTATTAGCACTTCACCAAGTACGTGAAGAATAATTCTCATTCCAATACAAGTAAGGACTGAGATCACATTTGGCTTCTCTTTTACTTGACCTTGAAACGTTTATATTGAACATGATGTACTACCTCATCACCAGAGCAAAACAACGGTCACTTCCAAATGATTTGTTTATCGTCAATGTCTGGGCATGAATTCCAGATTAGACCTCTTACTGTATTTCTTTTGCATCGCTAGGAGTTCACAATTTTTAGAAGATAATACTACTCACATATCAAGCTACTACATAAGCAAATTGCTCATTTGCTAGTGGGTTAAGGTTCCCTTCACAACTTTTATATGAAGACAACCGAAATAAGAGTCATGCGCCTGCATTATCATGGAATTTGACGGCGCACATCATAAGAAGAGCCCAGCACGATTTCAAGCCAGTGGGTTTCATAGTCTGGCCATCTTTAGCCTTAATGCAGAAGAGCCACAAAACACTTGGCTTTAACAAGTCCAGAAGCATCCTATTCTCAAAGTTGGCCTTTAATTAAAAACTTAGCAAGTTAAATATCTCCACAGCTTTCTTTCTTTCATTCCAACAAATGCACACCATCCCTTTGGAAGTACTTTGAAAGACGGTTGTTCTAATCTCATAGAGGAACAGGAAGACTTACTGTTGGTCCACAGATCACCATCAACCAATTCTTCTAGAAATCTTTCCAGTCAAGTCTGAAACAAGTGCATAATTGCTGCTTTCATAGCATGCTGTCATAAATGCAGCCAGTGTCACATGATCCACTTTCTGTTCCTTACTCAACAGATTATGGAAGAACATTGCTGCCATGCCTACTTTTTTTCTCACTGCAAAGCTTCCTCACTAACGTATTAATTGTCCGGATCCACAGCTTTTTCTCTAGCCTCTCTAAGATCAATAATGCAGTAGAGATTCATCTCTTTTGCAATATTCATAGGCTAGTGTTAGTCGAGTAACTTCACATGGAGAAAGCCCCTTGTCTATCATTTCATCATACAGACAGCAAGCCTCTTTTAACTTTGACTCCTTGTATAGCCCACTTATCAAAGCTCCATATGTGATACTATCTGGGACACAACCATAATTACCCATCATGTGGAAAAATTTTAATGCTGAGTTAATAGTCCTTTCTCGACAAAATCCACAAATCATAGAGGTCAATGTCTCCTTAGTTGGAATAAGACCCGATTTAATAGCTTCCTTGAAAATTAACTCACTTTCTTTCATTGTTGCCTGCTTACTGAGAGCAGCGATCAATGTTGTATAGATATGCATATCAGTTTGAACACCAGTCTTAACCATTCTAGTAAAAAGTGCTAGGGCTTGTTTAATGTTAGCTCTCTTGCATTGTTCATGTATCGGAATAGTGTATGTGAACAAATCAAGTTGCAATCCACGACAAAGACATTTCTTAAGCAGCTTGTGAGCATCTTGAAATTGTCCCCTTCTACATAGACCATCTATAAGCACATTATAAGAGCAGATATTAGGAATAAAACCTTCACGACTCATCACATCCAATAGTTGATATCATTTTTCTAGATTCCCTGCTTTACAGCGGCCATCAATAAGAGTTGTGTATGTATTGGCATTAGGAATCAAACCTTGCTCCTTCATCCTGTCAAACAACATCTCTGCACGGTTCATCCTGTTCTCCCGACAATATCCACTGATCATAGCAGTGTAAGTATGGACATTAGGTTTGTGATTCTCACTCCGGACCAACTTGAGGAACAGCCTAAAAGCCTTGTCAGTCCACCCCTTCTTGCAAAGACCATCAATGAGCACGTTATGCGTATAAACATTCGGTTTATGACCTTTCCTGACCATTTCCTCCCGAAGCTTCTCTGCATTGTCAGCTTTACCATCATTGAGTAGCCGCTGATATGTCCGAAAAATTACAAGCAACGGGACATGGTTCGACAGCAATTTCTGATGACTCCTTTCTGCCTCGTTGGATTACAGAGGTTCATGCCTTCCTCCAAGCGCGTGTGCTACACGCACAAATTGGGTCGTATGACATGTACCACGCATATGACCACCTCTCCATCTCCATCCTGCAATTTTGCAAATTTCCACTTTCATCGCGTCTTCAGGTCTACAAATCTGCAGATTTCCACTTCCATCATGTCTGTAGGAACAGGTGTCAATATTTAATTGCCATAGTACACTATGTTGCCCCATTTATTCCAGCACAAAAGACATTTCTTTGCTTCTTGTCACAATTCTTGCCTCATTTGCTCACGTTCTATTTATATATATATATACAGCTCTATAAACATATCTTCTTCTGTATGTCTTCATTGCCCTT